>JAVQJD010086766.1:0-11641 GCA_036023655.1 Nannoperca australis
TCGTCTGGAGAGAACGAGAGGTGGAGTTGTGTGTCATCGGCGTAGCAGTGGTAGGAGAAACCGTGCGAGCTGATGATTGGTCCAAGTGTGGTGGTGTAAAGGGAGAAGAGGAGGGGGCCCAGGACTGAGCAGGATCTGATGGTTGACTGTGTCAAAAGCTGCAGACAGGTCGAGCAGGATGACAACAGATGATCTCCCTGCAGCTCTGGCAGACTGGAGGGCATCAGTGACCGACAGGAGGGCAGTTTCTGTGGAGTATCAGTCTACCCACCGTGACCTACATCCGCACTGAAAGATGCCAGACGAGGAAATATCATTAAATATCCAACTCGCTCTTCTCACAAACTGTTTGTTTCACCCTCCATCAAAGAAAATAAAACCACAACAAGCTAAGACGACCAGGTTCAAGGACATTTACTACCCCAAGGCTGTTGACTCCTCCCTGGCCTCCATGATTATTCTTCAGCTTCTTGATAGTTTTTTGAGACATTTTTGCTCTTTTTAAAAATTGTATTATTAAAAAAGAAAATGTATCAACCATGTGAACACAGCTTTTAAGATTGTTTAATATTGTTTGTGTTCTTGTTTGTACTATTTAGTTTCCTTTGCACAAGTAGGTCTTGAATTTAGCCACCATAGAAATGAGAGCAGTAATGTTGACCCTGTCCTGGGTGATGGAGGTGGTGGGGAGTTGGAGGAGCATTGTGGCACAGTAACAATTGTTGTGGGAATGTAACAACTTACACACAGGACGAGCATCTGGATCATACAGCACACCATTTCCATGGGAGGCCACCTCTGACCAAGACACAAGTAGCCCCTCTTCTGCTTGGTTTCAGCTTCTTTTGTTTGCTAGGCAGGCAAAGCACTGCATATGAATGGAACATTATCCTTGTGACTCAAACTAAAACCTAATCTTGATGACAACTAATCGATATTGTGCGTGATGGAAGAGTAAATGGTGTTAGAGACAAATGAGCATTGGTTCAGTCATGGGTTCAAAAGGGAAAATTCGGTGATTAGGTCTGAAACTTAAAGAAGGGGAAATTGCACATAAGCTATTATTAAATTAGGTGAGTGAGGAGAGACACAATTAGTTACAGGGTAGTTTCATATAGGCATTTTGGGGGGAAAAATGATAGCTGAGCGGTTACTTCAGGTTTATAAGCCGTGCTAGTGTTATTGCTTCAGGCATGGCTTGGGCCATTCTATCTAGTGCCTCCACTGAGATTCACATTTGTTGGTGGAAGGACGGGAGGAAACCCCTGCCTGATCTCAGGTTTCTGGATAAATACTACCCCATAAATCTTGGCTCATGTAAACAAATGTACGATATGTAATTCTATTTCTATGTTGCTGACACACACGCCTTCTTTTTTTCTTGTAGGTCTGCCTCACCAAATTTAACAGGATATCTGACTTCGGGGCACATGTGCGCTCAAGTGCACATAAAGAGGTGGGCATTAACCTGGTTATTCTTTTAGAGTATTTTCTGGAATTGGCATAAAATTCTCACTCTAAACCGTTCCCCAACCGGGGATTTGGGCAATGAAGCAATTTTACTGATCTGTAAAACCTTTTAACGGATGATGGCATATGCAGAGGCACTAGAGCTTGTATTTCATCTAATCTGTATGTCTTTGGACTGAATGTGAACGGTATGTAGGACATTCATACTCTATATAGAAAGGTGCCTCTGCAAAGAGTCAACCCAGAAAGCAATGATGCAAGTAAACTGGGTAACTGAGTTAAAGCTGGAGGCTCTAGACGATTTGAAGTGAAAAGACCAATCCTGAGTTCGACTGCGTTAGTGCAGTTGTCCACTTAATTGTAATCCTGTATCATGAGACTGTCCCTATATTTTTGTTGCTACATATGCCATGACATTAATAAGTCACCGCTCCATGTTTCCTCTGTTTTTTACCAACAGAAAATGAAAGAAATCTTCCAGAAAAGTAATTATTATTTTTTTACTCCATCCTAATTGAATTTCTTGTTTCCTGCACCAGTATACATGTTACTCAGTTTAATAATCTTTTTTTTTTTTTTTCTTCTTACCTTTTTATCTCCTTTTTTAGATGTGTTCATTGGTCCTGGTAAGCCTGTTTTTTTTTCTCCTTATTAGTTTTTTGTGTTGTGGCATTTTTGCAATTCCACTCTGACAAAAAGAGGAACGAGACAAGTCTCTTACAGTATTGTCACACTTCAATAATGTTCAGCACATGGCACACGAAACAAAGGTTAGTTCACAATATGCACACAGATGGGAAGCTATTTATTCTCGCCTCAAGAGAATGTGAATTCATTTGCGTTTTCATCCGTTACTGTTATATGAATATTAAGAATTTGGTGCATGGTGAAACAACAACTTCAGTCAAGTGTGAAAGCTTTTTTTGTGATATTTTAACTTTTTCTTTGACATTTTGAATCCAGCGTTTCCACTTATTTTTTTAATGGGTTGTTGGAAAATGCTCATGAAAAATGGGTGGATGGAAACACACTTAGCTTATTGGTTAGGCTGAGAGGGTTTGATTGAAGTAGCGTGGGCTATTCTGAGAAGAGGTAACCATAATTTCTTCTTTCTTTCTTTCTTTTTGCTCTACAGGCCACCTTCCCTTCATTTCTGTGATACGACCGTCAGCCAAACATTACACGAAACAACCCATCATAGGTTAGTGTGTGGTACGCCAACTTTTTGTCGTAGATTCATTGATCAGAGGCATAGTCTTCAGATAAAAATGGATCTTACTTACAGAGGGAAAAAGACCCGGGTTTGTCTACAGAGCAGCTGAAGTATACATGAGAATACAACTTCTTGTATACAATTTCATTATTTTGTCGTATTATCAGAACGTGCCTAACCGTCGTCATGTAATCCCATATTAATGCATTTGTGAAGCATGGAGGTGTTTTAATGCTTCCAGATGTGCGTTAAGGGTCCTGGTATGTTTCTGGAAAGTTCCTATAGTTGAAAATTTATCGAACCACGTAACACTGACCAATGGAGTGTCTTTGTTTCCAGAATCCTATAAAAGATGTACTCTTGTATCTTTTTGAGATAGCTGATGACGTGTCTGTCTTCTATTGTACAATATATTTTTGTCAATGACCTGTGGTTTTTGTTTTGTTCCACATAAAGATTATAGGCAGTTTCCCAAGACAAATGAATAATTGTTTCATTGTAAACATACTTTCTTCCAGGCTTGTCTCAGGTGACTGTGTGTTTCAGTCTAGAGACAAAGACCTTTTTTTACCTGTGCCATATCTGTGAGGAAAAGTGTCCACCAGACAAGATTTTACAACACCTCTGTTCGAGTGACCACTGCAGCAACTACTTTGTAAGTGCTGCTCATAAATCCTAAAAGATGTACTAATGTTTAAAATGTGGAAGTAAAATTAAATTTGTTTGTTGTATTGCAGAACTACACAAACCCCAATGTACTCAGTTTCTCCTGGCTCCCCAGCATGAATATGAGTGTCATTCTGAGGCCTGAGCTCCAAAAGGAAGTCAATGAAAGAGGGTCTGGAGAACTACAGGTTTGTACCTTGAGGCCTGGAACCATCAAATGTATATTGTAACGTAAAGCAGTTATATTAAATATTATTATATTAACAATGGATCACATACACTACATGTATGTGAAAGGGGGTGATTTGTAGTAAAATCCCACGATACATTACCTGCCCATCACCAAACTGTGCCGCTCACAGACTAGCTGGCTAACATTTAGCAGCTTGACCAGATATTTCCTTCAGTAGTTGGTGGAGCCCAAAACAGATCTTAAAGTAGACTCAATATTCATCTGGTGACCACAAACAAGCCTCCAAATTAATGCTAATGATGCACCATAACGTCTGAATGTGTAAATGGGCCGTTGCTTACACGTTCACCTGTATCATATAACCATATAAAGAGATTGTGTTCCAATATTTGTATTTATGGAATAAAAAATAATTTATCGGGGATGTTGCATGTGTTTTTGCTACATTTTCTTCTTGCAGATGTTGGATTTACCTGAAAATCTATTGAAAAAGTTCACAACAGCTACCTACTCTGAAGGTATATGATTCCAAGATTTCTTAATGTAGTAATTGTTTGAGAACCTTATTAAACTGCCTGTTAATTAAAATAATCCGATCCTTCTCCCCAGTGATGCACACTTTGAGAGAGAATGACAAGCTTCTCAAGCTGCTTGAAGGTGCGTGCACATTTTTCTCAGGACTCTTCTTTGTGCAGAAGGATTAATCAGGACCCGGGGAGGTCAATACAGAGTTCAGTCTACCCTTTTATCAGTTTGTGATAATAGCCTTTTGTTGTAACCACTACTTATATTATATATATCTAACCCAGATAATGTCTGCTGAAATTCAAAGTTTATTCTTCACCTAGGAAACAATATTAAAGAAAACAATCTCACCACAAGATCCATTTAGTACCTGCTCTGGAGCTTTCAGTGATTTGAAATTATCCTTGTTTCAGTCATATAACATCATCATGATAACACGAGAAGTCTTAACGTGCTCAGAAAATCTACAATTCTGATCAAATTGTACATGTACTCACTCTTATTGTCCTTTGCTCCATGCTTCATCGCTGCAACCTGTTTCCCCCCTCTGTCTAGCTGTCAAGCCAAAGAGGATGACAATACAAACCTACCAAAGAGACAGCAACAGGAAGCATCCACTTCTTGGTCAGTAAATGTGCCTAAAGTAATACCTGATAATCTAACATAATGACTCTTTATCTTCCTGATTTAAGCAAAATTGGTTTTTGGGATGCAAAAATGGAAGATGTTTTCCTTAAGTATGGAGAACAGGAAGGCCATGGAGGAAAAAAGACAAGAATTATATATATTAGATTTAATGAATCGATGGACAAATGAAATAAAATACAAAAACAAAATTCAATGATTTTGTTCTTATGGGATAACTTGCCTTGCAATTCAACAAAAAGAATTGGTCTAAGGAAGGATTTTTGCAATTTGTGCGATGAAATTCGTACTTGAACAGACTGAAGCTGCAGAGTTTACTTTATTGTGGCATTACTTGGCTTTCTTTTGTAACTAAAATGTTGTCCCCTTTTCTTCTCTGATCATGATAGGCATGCAGCACCTTGTTGAATGCATTTGTGTGGAAGCGACTGAGAAGAGATACTACCTGTGCACACTCTGCAAACTTATTTTTGCCACCCACACGATCATCAAACATGTCTTGAGCTTTGACCACATCTTTTCTTACTTTGTAAGTAGATTTGATGACATAAAAGAATATTCATAAAACAAATACCACAAAATGTTATGGTCTGCCAATTAGACAGCAGACTTTAATCTTTTGTGAGATTTTTCCACTAAAAACTTGCACCAAGATTTCAGGCTTCAGATTGTCTGATAGGGAATGCATACTGGACATGAGATACAAGTGCAAGGAGAAGAATCTCTATTTCTCAGAGTCATTCAATTGAAAATGATTAGACATCCAGTACAGGGAATATCTGCAACACCAGGTTTTATTGAGGATGTAGGTCATTCAGGCGAAGTGTCATGAGCTTTCTCAAATGAATGATTGTAAAGCGGGAAAGATTGAACCTGTGTCATTGACTGGAAGGTGATCACACCAGCATTTACTGCATTATTTACCCAAAATATAGTCGTTTTGGTTCTGATGTCAGGTTGAGTAATTAATCCACAACAACTGAAATCAGTATTGTTTGTTTCCCTGTAGCATATTTGTATATTTCACATCAGTTTTACTCTGTGCAGAGAGTGTGGCACCCCTCTACTTTGCCATCCAAGTTATGCTACAATGATTACACCAAGGACTTTGCCTCCATGATCCTCGATTTTGCAAAGCAGACACGGGAAATTCATGGTACTGCAAACACTAATATGAAGGTAATATAGTTTACAAAGTCTGTAGTGCAGGTTTCTCAAATGGGGGCTTTTGTTTGTATTAATGTAAAATGGTATGACTTCTTGTTACAGCAAGTGAGCCTGGAGCGCTGCCACTTCATATCAGTGAATTTCACTTCTTATGCAGAAGGTTTGTATTTCTTTTTCAATTTCAATACAAACTTTATTTCAGACTCTCAAGAAGGTCCATAAATTAGACATTTTATGTTGTATTCCTCTGAATGATGTTTAACTGATGTCTATGGTGGCTTGAAGCTTTGAAGGAACTGGAATCCATCACAAAGGAAAACAAGGAGAGCAGCTTGATTACAAGTGTCAAACCAGGGAACAAGCTGGGTATGTTTTGTTTTTCTTAATATTTCAGTGTCAACTAGTTGGAATTTGTCCAGTGGACCAACTAATCATTTTGAGCATTGTATTAATGGCGGACGCCTTATGGTATATTACATTTAATGACTGGGTGTTTTAGTGGTGCAATATCAGTTCTATGTCCTAACATGTTTGGGTTGCATACAAGGTATCCCGGGAATATTAAAATACAACAATATGGAATTAACAACTCACACTACTTTGTTTTTTCTTTGTAGAGCATTGTAATGTTTCAGCAAAATCTCTGGCATTGTTTTACACACTACGCTGTCAGGTGACTAAAAATATCACAATTACACTATCTATCTATCTATGTTGTGCCAAATACTAAGCTCACCAGTTTATCTAATACAGGGAACATTTCTTTTGTTTCACCCTTGTGGCAGAACTGCAATATGACCTTTAAGACTGGCTTTCAGTATTTCAAACATGTGAAAAACTTGAGCCACAAACAGGTACATCAGTGTTTTGGTATCTTCCTATGGAAAGTCTAAATAAAAGGATTTGTGATTTTCATGATATGCTACAAAATATGACCTTACATAAGATCTGTTCCTAATGTTCTTCTACAGATGTTGAAGAAATTGTTAGGCAAAGGTACCATTGACTTTTCTCTCATTTCTCATATTGTGTATTGTTAAGCACATTACATGAGATCAATGTTTCTCTCTTTCTTACAGCTGAAAGAACTCATGATTATGATGACCAAACAGGTACACGTTTCTCCTTCTGTTACAACATCCTGCAGCGTTTTGCGAGTGGTTTAAAATGGTATTGATCGAAAGGTCTGAAAATAAAGAAATCCAAATCTGTACCAGATAGAGTACTTTATTAATCCCAGCTGGAAATTATACGGTTATAGCAGCTTAGAGCAAAACAAATCAAGAATGAGAAAAACACTATACAATACTTGAATTAAATGGGATAATATTTCTGTACATGTGTAATGCTGTGCAGTGGTAGGCAAATCAAAACAACATAGTGTGAACATAGTGCAAATTTAAATTAAGTATATAGTACAGTTGTAGTGCAGTTATGAATCCTATTGAAAGATGTGAGTCCAGGTTGTACAGGGAGATGACCTTCTGTGTCTGTGTTTTCCATGATGCAGGATCCTTAACTCCACCACCACCTTACAGTTACAGGGTAGTTCCCACAACGGCTGTTTCTAATCAGCCTTGGCCTCAGTCTTATCAGCCAAGGCACGACCTTTTTAGTAACATTTGTTTACATTCCACTTCTCTCAGAGGGACCGTTTTTTTTTCAAGATTCAGAATGATCACACATGGAAGAAATTAGAGACATAACTGCATATTGATTGATTTATGTGCAAAGAAATAAAGGAGGGGGGAGATGCAGAAGACGGTCTAACCCCCACACAGAAACATTGGCACTTAGAGATCCTCAGGCATTTCATCTTAAACCTTACTTCATTACAAACTATGATCAATTTGCTTATTGTGGAAAGTCATATTCACATTTCCTGTTTTATTAGCTATTTTAAAAAACCCAGACGTCCCATCTATATCTTTATCTGGATAATTGGATCGGTGTAAACAATTTCTGTTGATTCAGAGGGTTGGTTAAACATAGCAAAGTCATTAATATACATTTATTTCATCATGGCAAAGTCAGTTTCTTTGTTCTCATTTCAAGAGCTCAGAGTGTTGGATCTTCAGCCCATATCCTGGAATGTGGGAGTATTAGGCTACTTTACTACATGCCTGCTGTAAATTGGGCAATTGTCACTTACCTGTCACTTAATGTAATCTCTGCGTCCTGGTGGTTCATGTTTTATGACACAGAGGTCATGCTGATAACATGATGGTTTGGGAAACACCATCTTTGAGTCTTAACAGAGACTTGTTTTATGGCAGAGACCATAGGTGTCCCACACTTCAGTGGAGGGGAATCATTTCTTAATGAAAGATGTACAAATGATTAATCATCAGGCTCCTTATCATGCTACAATGATATGTGCAGTATGTGTAATTGTTCACGCTGTAATTTAAGAATAAATTCAGTTGATTTTGATATTTATTTATTCATTCTTTCTCTTAACCCATTTTTTTTTAAACGTTAGGATGGACACTGGGTCTGGGCTTATACCGGTACCTCATACAGAGCTTGAGGCAAAAGCAACCAGTTATTGGTGAGCTGATTCACTTGTTATCTTTGTGTTTTTGTAAGGTGTTAAACTAAAAAACATGTTAATTTCTTACTTAGTTTTATTCTTTGTTTGTAGGTATACCTCTGGTGGTGACGTGTGTCAGCACTCAGGTTCAGGTGGACCCCATTTATTTGTGCTTTGCTTGTGAGGACTGTTTCCCCGAGTCCTTACTAGAAGAACACTTTAACTCTCGAAAACATCTCATAAGGACACTGGTGAGCTTTTGTTTAAGTTATTTGAATGTTTTTGTACATTATTGTGACACCAGTGCAGCTGATAAAAACAAATCTATTCTACTTTTGTGTATCAGATTCCACTTAGAAAATAATTAGTCTTACAGGACGTAAGAACACAGTAATATACAGCAGACTCCCATTAGATATACTTTGGTTTATAATACCCACCCTTTGTCCCCAATTCTTAGCTGTACCAGAATCCTTGGCGGCTCCCTTTTGCCTGGGAGAATCACCTGGATGTGAAAGTCTTGAGGTCGGTGGCCTGGAAAGAGGAGGAGGAAAGAGGACCAAATCAGATGATGCTGAAGGTAAAATGCGAATTAAAAGAACATTAGAGAGCGATAGGAACACCCTTCTGTCAAAACCCTAATTTATGACCCCAATAAACAGTGATTTATGACCCCTCCCCTCGTCCAATGAGAGAGCAGTATTCAGAACTGGAAGTCCCGCCTCTAGGTGGCTCCCTCCCACCGGAAGTCAGGTCTCATGTGATGCCGCAGACTATCCAATGAAATTGCAGCATTCAGGACCGGAAATCCCGCCTTTGATCGAAGTGGCGGTTCACACCTTCCCGCCTGTAGACAAAGTGGAGCCAGGTGACCCTGCTGTAATCTGCAAAACCTCTATTGAGGTGTTGCTGCAGTCTGAACGTCACTGTGCCAGGCTGCATTAGGGTTGATGACCCCAGGTGTCTGGTTGAAGTTGCAGAGGCAGACACAGCTGAGACGCTGTGTTAAACAGGCAAACTCTGGTGAATAAAGAGACAACGGCTGAAACATTGCTGACATACAGAATATCTACTGTTCTGCAATATTGCATGTTAAAAAGGAGTTTCAATGAGAGAGCAGTTTACCGGCATTCATGCCTCCCAGCTGCATCAGTTTGCAGTAAGGCAGCTGTTTTCCCCCCAGATGAAACCACCCTGTGACATGTGGGTCATTTCGTTAGGCTATCTGGGGTCTGGTGAACTCCGCAAAACCTGTATTGAGGTGTTACTACAGTCTGATTGTCTCAGAACCACCAGGTTGCATTAAGGCTGGTGAAAACCCCAGGTGTCCGGTTGAAGTTGCAGAGGCAAAGGAGAGCCAGACACAGCGGAGACGCTGTGTTAAACAGGCAAACTCTGGTGAATAAAGAGAGACAACAGCTGAAACAACACTGACTTACAGAATATCTACTGTTCTGCAGTATTGTATGTTAAAAAGGAGTTTCAATGAGAGAACAGTTTACCGGCATACATGCCACCCAGCTGCATCAGATAACAATAAGGGTGTTGAAGCACACAGGAATCCAGGTGAAATGAAACATTTGGCTTGTCCCTAACAATACCCATTTGTGTCTGGTGAAATTCACAAAGTGCCTGCGGTTGTGAGGTGTAAGTCATTTTACCAGTTTCACATCATACAAACTAACATTAATTCTAAAAGGTAATAACTAACAACACCATCACCGGGAAGTTCGTTAGAATCCTGAAATTGTTTTCTGTAGACTAAATCATTTTCTAATTAGATTATTTTTCTTTCTCAGGTACTTGATATCCCATACTGGATGTTTCAGAGTCTCATCCCACCTACTTACCCAAAAGGTAAAATTGGTCTTGCAGGAAATTATTCAGAGGCTGTTAGGGAAACAACTTTCCTCTTCACTTAAACCCTTGTTATAGACGGTAAAGGAACTTGTTTTGTGAAGGGCCACTAATTAATGCACAAGTAGAAGTAATTTCATTTCCCCACATAGCTATTTTTTAAGAAGTCAAACTTGGGACCAGTGACATGTGCTCTGTGAAATTATTTGAACTAGTTTTGGTCATGCTTGCCACTAAGCCTACTCGAACAACATTAAAATCCAAAAACGAGACATGAAGTTTCAAATGTTTGTTTCATTCTTAATTTTGTCCACAGTGATGAAGAAACTTGAACTACACCACACTCTGTTAAAGTGTGAAGGTTAGTGATACAATGATTTCATTATATACATTACATCACATACATACATTGTATAAGAAATGAAATTCTTAGTCTTGATTACTTTCATCTGACTTGTGCATGTTTGTCTGTGTTTATGTCCATGCAGTTCCACGGTGTGAAACATACAGCAAACGTTCAACCAAACAAAACGAGAGATTTCCTCTGCTCGGTGGGTACTACTAGAGAGGGGGGGGGGGAGGGGAGGGAAGGGAGGGAGTGTCCCGAAATCAGAAGTGCACTATGCATGTTTTTGACTTTTCTTTACCTCATTATTGCAGGTAAACAGTTTCTGGTCATGCATGTGTGTGACAGACAGGGTCAGTCCACAGAAGTGGGATTTCTGTGTTTACTCTGTGAGAGGAAGTTGTCAGACGATGAATGGCACGCTCATGTGTTCAGTCGGGAACATGTTAGAACATTTCTAGTGAGTATATTTATTCCTAACACTTCTCATTGCATAATTTTTCATTAATGGTGACTGTTATGCTCTTATTGTTGCTTAGAAGCCAAATACTGTTGTGCATACAGACAAACAGCACAGTAAGTCATGTTAGGAACAATCCAATACACTTAAAACTACATATAATTCAAGAAGCACAGTCATTTTGACAGCTACGAACTAAATAGTCATTGTTTATTTTTGCTACAAAATAAATAAACAAATAAAAAGGCTGAAAAGCTGTCAAAATGGAAGTACATAAGACGTTTCTTATGTTAAATGTGAAGCTATATTCTTTGCTTTTTTTAGTTAGAGATAGAAAGCAAAAGGTTAATCAAAGATAGTCAACTATTATCTGACATTAGCTACGGGTAATGACGGAATCGAACCCCTGGCCTTGTTCTGTCGATTCCTCCCGAGTTGGTTGATATAGAATAAGACGCTCTAATCAATCAATTTTATCCTTAACATATATATTGATCACACAAGCAAAAGTCAAAGTATTACATGAAGCAGTTGTATCCGATATATCTGGAGACTCTTAAGTTTAC
>JAVQJD010086770.1:0-10888 GCA_036023655.1 Nannoperca australis
CAGGAACTAGGCAGGAAGTCTTCCACAGCACAGGGACCCTCTGCAGACTCAGGCTCATGCTGAAGACATGCTGCAGACTCCACAAAGCTGAAAGGCACAGGCACCGTCAGGTCCTGCAGCCTCCCACAGTGGAGTCTCCTCAGCTTTCTGTCGGCACGAACAGTCAGGAAGCCCTCGATGGACACATTGTTATCTGGGATGTCCTTGTGTAACCTCGTTTCACAGAAGCACATTAGACTGCATTCACTGGAGGTGAATGTGTTTCTCCATTGGGTAATTGATCCTACACTCCATCCTGGACCCTGGTGTTTGTGGGTGACTACAGGGATAAAAGTGAGAGACGGAAGAGAGCGACCTACAGAGTTGAGAACAGGGGTTAGATGGGTGAGGAGGGGTCAGAGAAGTCTGTGAGCAAGATTTGAAGGTGGTTTGATGATGACATTTATACTGGGATACTGGAGTCTACTTGATAATTTAACAATACCCCACAGTGTTTATGTTATGGCCATCATCTGTATTTATTTTAACATCATATCTGGGAAATCATGGGTCTTTTTCAAGTCAGTTTAGTGTGGCAAGTGGCTGTACATAGTTGCTAAGCTTTGGCTACTGTTGCAGTGAAGAAGAAGCCAGGCAGAGCTGCAAAGCATTGTTTAATTTCAATTTCCCATATTTTGTTTTATTCTGTTGAATGTCCATCCAACGAAAATGCTCCAAGCGCCTGTCACCTAACATCGCCTATGCAAATGATCAGGACTTTTATTTCTCTAGACCCTGGGGGACCCAAATCAGCTCAGCTTTGGTTATGAGATGTGGATGTCAGTGATGTACGTATTTTATCCGCTTGTGTTCTCAGGATCCAGCGGGCCTGGCGTGCAAGCGTGTCCCGCAGAGGGAGCTGGCAGGGACAAGACAAGAACCGTGCCAGCCGTCACAAGGGTGAGACGGTGCCTTCGGAGAGCCTCCAGGACCCTGTGATGACAACCAATATTTCTCCGGTAAGACAGCGTAAAGAAAATCAAACAGCCATATGGTGCAACATGAGAATGAGGCAAGTGGCGAGAGAGCTAGACGTCTTTGAGTTATCGGTTATGTAGTCTGTGATCAGCTGTGATCTGTTGTTTCTGCAGAGGAGGACAAAGTTATGGGCGAGTGGATGCATGGATGGATAGACTAACAAAGAAGAGAGCAAAGGAGGGAACGAGGGAGGGGTGTTTACCTCTAGTGTCATCTGGGGGACCACGGGGGTCGTATTGGTGGAGGTGGATGGGATGCCAGCTGGCACCGTGCCCAGATCTGTAATTAGCCGTTAATTAGGTAAATTTTCAAAGCTGGTTGATTGATTAATGAAGTGCCTCTGCCCTTGTCCTCTCCAGTCTCACCCCCCTCCCCACCTCCTCACCCCTTCAAGCTCCCGGGGGAGTGCAGGGGAGAATTAAACAGTGCTCACAGGGCATGGCAGCCAAACAAAAGCCAGAAAAAAATGACTGTATGCGCTGCAGATAAACAGTGAGAAGAGAAGGAGGGAAGAGAAACAAAGTCGTGGGGAAAGGCAGAGGCAGAGATGAGGAGATGAATGTGGAGATGCAAAAAGATGCCTTTAGATCGCCTCAAGTTGTAAGTGACAGACAAGGACACACACACACACACACAAATAAACACACAAATGCAAAGTCTGCTCTGCTGCTTTCTTAGTCTGTGTTGGCTCCCGCAGTGTAGTAATCACACTGAGACACACAAGCCAACCGCACACACACTTGCCCACGCTCGTTGCAGAGACTCAGCACAGAAAAATATGATGTCATGTCTGCAAGCACGCTAGTGTGTGTGGGATGCATTTTTTCTACTCTCTTTTTAAGCAGAGCTAGAGGAAAGCAACATTCTCATAGCAAACAGATGGGCTGGTGTCCTGGTGAGACTGTGTGTGTGTGTGTGTGTGTGTGTGTGCTTTGTTTTTAGGTTGTTTGTTCTGCTTGAAGGAGTTTGTTGTTCATTAGCACAGCAGCAAATGTCTTCCTAATTAGAAAGTCACTGTAACTTTACAAAACATATGATGAGTTAATAAAATGACACACTATAGATTCAACTTTTCTACAGTGAATTGTATTAGCTCCACATTGACCAGCCACAACAGATTTAGGCTATATATACATCAATGCATCAGTAATAAAACTCACAGGGACCATTATGTTGCATTCAGTTCTTTTGATACTTTCAGTGCACTCTGCTGATAATACTTACTATTTGTACATTTTCAGTGCAAGACTTCTACTCGCTTTTATTCTTCCACCACTCATCAACGCACAGATTACATGAAAGACTGTAACATGATTGGCTGCAGTATTGCTCTGCAAGACACACACTGATACGTATCTCTGGTTACGTTATGGTAGGTATATATGGTGGTAAACTTGCATATATGCACTATTACTCCAATGTTCACCTCTCATCTTTCCCTAGCGCCTCTATCCTCAACAATAACAAATACATAAATACAAACAAAATACATTTAAATTTATCAAATAAGAAATAGTATAAAATTCCCTCCCCCATCTCCCTCCCTACAAGAATATTCCACCTACAGTTCGTACTGGACCCAATGTGCACGGTAATCTGAAAATGGAAAGTCTGCCAAATATTGCTTTCCATCTCAAACATGTGCCAATTTTCTTTTGAGATTAAACAAACACTTTCGATCTTCCAAACACAATGACCTTTATTTCAGCTAGAAACTGTTTTTTTGGGAGTCATGGCGGACCGGCACTGCTGTTTTTCAGCTCCTTAACCCTCTCCACTTGCTTGCATCACTCCTCTTTCCTCCACCTCTGCCCACAACACTCTCACCTACTTCTCTTTTTTTCTCGCGTCGCCGTTTCTTTTGCTCTCTTCGTCTGTCCTCATTCACACTGTATAACTCTCTTGTGGCTGTTGTGCTCTCTGAAGGACAGACATTCATCAGTGTAAGGCAGGGGTGTCGCATTATATCTGTGGGTGTGGGTTCGGGAGGGGGGTGGGGTGGGGATGAGCACATGTGAGCTCATGTGGGCTTGAAGGACCTTGCTATTGGCCTGTAAGGGGGGAGGGAGGTTCAAACATACTTCATGCATATTTCATAGAACTGATATTGAACACTACACTCACACACACTCACACAGGCATATATAAGACACTGCAGCACACAAGGAGGTTTCTCTCCCTCATCTGCTCTAACATCGTAAAACACCCTCGATCCTCACTCTCATAGCACCTCCCAGAATTCAACTACATCAATGTCAAGTTGTCTCTCACTTCTCCCCCTGTGTGTCTTCCATATATTGCAGTTGTCCAGCGATGGTGGGCTCAAGCCTGCTGTAACCCTCGGTCCAAAAGCATTAGTTATACACAGAAGGGCAAGGCCCTACATGTCCTTCTCTGGTCGTCCCTGGCCCGTTGATAGTAAATCAATAGGACTGACTGTTCTGAACACCCTGCTGCTGTGTGTTGGCTGACATGCGGGGGCTGGTGTGTAGGTGATTATGTAAGATGTTGGGTGTGGAGTTGTTCCAAAATAAAGTAACAATGAGTAACATCTCGGACAGAATGTGAGCATGAAAGACACAACACCTCAGCACCTGGCAGCGTAATGATCAACAAGGCTATGAAATCCCCTCAGATATGGTCATTATGTGATATGCAGCAGTAAGATTCTTAATTAAAGGCGATGATGAGAAGATGTTTGTGAAATATGCTGACTGTCTTTCTTTCTGAGAGTTAAATGAGAAGACTGATACTACTTTCATGTCTGCCCATTATATATGACGTTACAGCCAGGAGACTGTTAGCTTTGATGCTAAGATAAGCTAACTGTCCATCTCCTTGTTGTAGCTTCATATTTAGTATACACATATGAGAATGGTATCAGTCTTGTGACCTAACTCTCTAACACCCATTAATACAACAAAAACTATTGGCATTCACCAAAATGATTAACGTGTTTAAGGCGAGATGCTGAGGGCTAAACTTAACATTCTGCACATCCACTTCTCTTGTGGAATTTGACAAAGATACCTAATAACTGACTGGCTGCACTCTTGAATACAGTTGGGGTATCAGAGAGCCTAGACCTCCGAAGTCTAGATGAAGATCTGCAAGCTGTAATTGACACATGGTGGATTTCAGTGATGCTTTTTCTTAGCATAAATGTAGAATATTATTAGGCAGCTTGCACAGTTTGCTCTGCATTTAGCTTTGAAACTATGCTCTTTTGTAGTGTGACATGAATTTGTGCTTACGTGCTGACTTTGTTGCTTGAGTGGGTCCCCATGATTCGCAGCTGAGTGTGCCCTCTCTGGGATGGTTTGGTGAGCTTTATTCAGAGACACAAACCAGTGATCAAAGCTAAAGTGTTGAGATAAAAATGAAGATGAAATGCTTCAGTGCTGTGCTTGTCATTACAAAGAAACTAATACTGCTGCTGGGCTGCCTGAACACTAATGCAACAATTTCAGTGATGAAAAGTTAAGAGAAGAAAAGGATTGTAAGTAAAAAAGATAAAAAAGAGAGAGTTGAGTGTGAAACATAGATAAAAACACATTACATCATCGGTGCTAAGATGACCGTTAACCATGCTAATACAAGTTTGTGTATCCGTGGCTGTGTTTGTTTGCTAACACTGTTTGTGGACATTGATCTGTTCCTATCTCTGTGACATGTTTGCACTTTCCCCCCCTCCTTTTCTGGGGCCCAGGCGGAGGGAAAGTGTTAGTGTAAGCATTCCTGTAGCCTGCGTGGGAGATCATTCTCTCATCTCTCACCGCTAAGAATCTCACAAAGCGAAGTGACGGCTTCATCCATGCCTCCACCTCTACCCCCCTTAATCCCTCTTTCCCACCCTCACTCTATGTCATCCCTCGCTTTCCCTCCCACTGCCTCTTGATGCACACACACACACACACACACACACACACACACACACACATACACACACCTCCACGATCACAAACCCACACCAGTCCCCCGTTTCTGCAGACAGATGCTAACAGATTACTTGTTTTATTGGTGTCAGTTGGTGTCTCATTTGAAATAAATTTATATACCTCTGCCACGGAGTTGACATCGATCGGGCTTAACTCATTTAATAGCCATGACATTTGCCTATTAGCTTATTTACTGTCAAAACAGGCCCAGGCTCAGCTGGCTTCCTGGGGGATAGTAACTCTCGCATTTGTATGCGTTGAAGAAAATGTGATTGCTTGTGCAAAATATAAACTCCAGGGCAATATGCTGTATAAATACACATTGTATATCGTGCATTTCCAAATAGCAGCCAAGATCTTTATTTAACTCAGCTGCATGAATATTTTTAACCCCCGCCTTTAGTTGTCCATGCGGGACAGAACCCAAGCTTTTATTTAAATCTTGTAATAATACTAATACTAATAAATGTCTTATTAGAGAATTTTCAGCATGTGAGAATCTACATAGACATAGTGCACATACCCAACATGCACACAATCCTATACCTAGAAAGTGATGCTCCAAAATAGCCATTGATTTTGTGAATGCCCATTGGGAAGATATCTTAGAGATTTATCATGGCTATGGAGGAGAGGAGAGAGCTGATGTCTCTGGGAGGTAGAGAGAGAACGATGAATGGCTAGAAAGCTGAAATGAGGAGGTGAGAGAACATAGGGAAGCTGTGGTGGATTTTGGAGTGATTATGAGGATAATAACTCTGTGAGCCTCCGTTTGCGTGGGTGTGAGATCGAGTGTATGCGCAGGCGCAGGTATGTCTGTCAAAGTGTCTAATTTCTTCTTCATCACTTCGTTTTCATCGCTGTCTCTGTCCAAACTGCAACAGAGATTAATGTTGACTATTATATCTGTGGACCTGCATATATATCTATATATATATATATATATATATATATATATATATATATATATATATAAATAAATACACACACAAATATAAACACATCAACAGTCTTCAGTGGCACATTAAGAGCATCTTATGACCCCATCACAAAATAAATCGATGAAAGCTGTTACACAAATGGAGAAGAGCTGACAAGTGAAAAAGAGCAAAGGGCAAGAAAGATCTTGATCAAGGCCCTGGGGAAAGATAGGAAGAATAAGGAGGGGAAAGGGCGTCAGCATTTCTGCTCACTTTTGTCTCATTTTTCACCATTTTCTGTAGTTTTTTTGTGAGCACACGATCCTGAATCACTTGATTGGATATTTGCAGCAGGTTGTGTGCAGCATTTCAATGAGAGCAATGGTTTACAGCCGGTGTATGGGGATTTGATTGGATGCTGTAGCTCACTGCAAACTCCCCCCTCATCTTCTAATTGGTTATTTATCTAGAAAACATGCCATTTACCTGACATTACTTAAACCAAACAAGCATATAGCCACATGCTCGCTCACATATGGCCTCATGCAGACATGGATGTGACACATACATACACACCCACAGACTATAACAAAACATAAATCTGCTGGAAGCGTCTCCCAGCCATCTGCAGCAGTAATAACAATCTGGTACCTAAGGCTATATGCTCTTCTGTTCTATTACAGCACACTTCTCTCTGCACACACACTTTCCCTCCAGTTATCTCCTCCACTCCCTTTTCTGCAGCCTCCCGTTTATCTCTCCTCACTTCTCTTCCACTATCCTGCTTTCTCACCCCCACGTACTCCCTTTCTCTTACACATAGGGCTTGTCCACCTCTTTAACCCCATCTCATACGGAGATAGGCTCAGTCCTCATGGCCAGTGAGTCTTCCATAATGAGATCCCTGGAGGAGACGGGAGTAGCATAAAAGCGGTGGGGGGGGGGAATAGTTGGGGGTTGTTTGCCTCTTTGACCTGCTTAGATAGGAAACCTCTGGAGTAGTTCACCCCCTTCTATCTCTACCTTTCACTATCCCTACACCCCTTCTCTCTGTCCCCCCACTCCATCGCCGCCTCCTCCCTCTCCAGCCATCTACCATTACTGCCCATTAACTAGATCAGAGGCATTATAATGCTCTTCTGACAGAATCCCTGCTGTGCGTACAGTCAACTTGGTGGTCAGGAGGGGCTGAGGGAGAAGTGGAGTCAGAAATTGGTAGCAATCCTCAGAGAGGAGAGGGTATCTGTGATGTAGAGTGAAATCAAAAGCGTGCATATGTAAGAGGGGACTGGGGACCGCAATGAAGGGTCAGGGGAGAGAGAGAAAATGAGAAAAAGAAATGAGAAAAAGTGCAGGCTGTGCGTTACATGTCTCATCTCATATGGTGTGCAGCAGGTCCATAAAGTATTCTCTTCCGACCTGATCTTTGGCACCTCGCTTGTCACATAATCACAAGTCCTCAGAGAGAGAAAGCTAATCAGACATTTACTCTCATGCGCCTGTGCTTTCAGGATTGTCGGCTACAGAGCTCATTTGAATAGTTTTTATCTATAACAATCTCTCTCAAGCTGTTTAGCTTCAGCTAAGGTTACCCACAGATAAGTCTTCTTTCCATTGACCGCGAGGAGGCTAAGTAGCAAGGAGTGATGAGCCGGTCAATGACTGTTAAACTAGAGGTACCTCCCTGATATCATAACGTTTTGGCAGTGACAGCAAGCTGCTGATTGTCTCATTAGTCTTTGCCCTAATGCAGAGGCAAGCGTCTCATCACAGCTCTAACAGTGTATTAATAGTTCAAGCAGGAGTTCGATAAAAGCGTTTACCATTAATGTTCTCTGGCCATTTAAGGAGTTTTTGGGAATGTGGTGGTCCTTACACAGACACATGCACGTCTCCTCATTCCCTCTATCTATTTATTTGCCTCTCTGTCTCTGTGCATCTTCATCTATTTGTCTATCCCTGAGGCACAAATATAGTCTTTAAAGATATTATACTAAATACACATTCAAATGACTTTTTCAGTGGTGCTGTCGTGTCTGCTGCCAGATTCCCTGCTATACAAACCCAATCATCTTGTATCTCTTTGCTTTGTAGTGAGCTGCTCACTGGGCTGTTACTTTGTCTTTTATTTTTAGATAGACATGGTGGGTATTCTGTAGTTATTGTCAAAGTAGTCCCATTACCCACCAGAAATAATTTTTGAAATACATTTTATATTGGAATTAGTCAATGCATGGCAAAGTCAGGCATCGCTTTATTTCCTCAGTGCTGAGGTTAAATATTTGGACACAAGTTACAGGAGATTTTCGAGGCAGCAAGTCTTGTTATCACCTCTTCAGAGTTCGCTTTTTGGTCAGGCGTGCCACTTCAGGGTTCGATCGATTCTTAGTCGATGTTTTCCCGCCTGAGATCTCATGCTGAAAACTGACCATGTGAGACTGAGGGCAGCTTTTGCGAGGCTAACCTTTAACCACTCAGCCATGTTGAAGGTGTGAGTGTGTCTGTGTGTATGCAAGTGTGTATTTGTAATATTGGATTAGCGTGTTAAGTATGCCAGTGGACACTCTGGAGATGTCCTGTGGGTGGATTTCTCACAGCCACATTTGATCTGTCTGCCCATTCTCAGGTCTTTTTGATCTATGAGTCAGGGATGAAGGGAGGAGGCTTGGTCCTCTAATGTGCTCTGTTAAAACTAAAGGAGGAAAAAGATAGATTGGAGATTGCTATGGGTCGAATGCCAGGCGTTCTAATGCGGTCCATGTGCACATGTTAGCATGTAAAGACTTTGTGCTGTCGGAGATGAGTGTGCTTTAGTGCATTGGGGAATCTCCCCAGCCAAGAGCCTTTGCTTTGAAGTTGTGCCTTTGTCTATAATGGATTGTTAAATCTTTGAAGCCACTGTGAAAGCACTTTTATTTGCATACGCATTAACATCAACTGCAAAGATACTGCACAGACATGCGTATGTGTGCACCCACGTACAGAGCCACCTGTTTAGTTGCCCCTCTAGCAGTTTAAATATTGGCCCAATGTGTCCTCATAATCTTCTACCATCACCATGGCAACAGTGAACTTGCTCAGGGTGTCCTTATTTACTTATGCAAATGACGTCCTGACGCTCTCAAACCTGTCAATCACAATCCAAAGCATATTGGTGTCAGCCTCAACTCTAAGTTATGTAACCTTCACTGAGCGCCAGTTTGTCCAAAGCACAATACGTAAGTGCTCTCTGTAGAAATCAGTGCCTCCTAAAAGTTTTCGAAACTGCGGCAAACCTCACATTGCCTCATGGCCATGTTGGTGAGTTTTAAATGAGAAATGTTCTCTTGTTGATCTATTTATAATCCTATAATCCATGCTTTTCTTCATTATGTTACCAACAGTATGTTTTGTTCAGTGTTAAATACCTGTGCAAGCTTCAAGCAGACCCAGCAGCGTTTCACCTTCATTTGTCTGACTTTCATTTTGTTTGCTTACACAATACGAACGGTGGAAAGGTTTTGGGAAATTAAGAGGGATGAATTACATGCTGTCTTGTCTGAGCTAGTCAAGCAGCAGGATCCCTCTAGGCCTTTTCCTACATCTTGAGAAAGCTACAGAAGTCCCCATTGTTTTCTTTCTTTTATAGTCTGGCCTGAGCGTTCTTCCAAGCCTTTCCTCTTGAGCTTGCATTTATTTAATCTCTTTTTCGAGATACCCAAAACTCTTCTTCCAGCTTCTTCATCTCTTTCCACTCTACTTCTAACCACCTTTCTCTTCTCTTCTTCCCCCACTTCTCCTCCACCTAGACAGCTACTTCGTAAAACTCCCGTCTCAAGTGTCATATTTTCTCCTTCTTTATTTATATTTCATCTTCTGAAACCAGCGGATTTGTTGCGCAGGTCTTTACAATATACTGTGTGTTCAAATAATGCTATGTAATTGTATAGCATTGTATCTGCGACGTGGCTTTTTCTGTTATTGTCCGATCCATCTGGGGTGAGGGTCAGCACCTCTGACTCTGATGGTGGATTACCCCCCTTTAGATTGGTAACCAATTTCTGGCCCAGGTGAAGTAGGTCAAGTATCTCTTGGTCTTTTTTTACAAGTCAGGGTAAGATGGGATAT
This sequence comes from Nannoperca australis, assembly GCA_036023655.1. Lineage (NCBI taxonomy): Eukaryota > Metazoa > Chordata > Actinopteri > Centrarchiformes > Percichthyidae > Nannoperca > Nannoperca australis. The sequence continues at coordinate 9,983 of JAVQJD010086770.1, forward strand.
GAGATTGACAAGCAGATCAGTGCAGAAAGTATGAGCTTGTGGATACAAGCAACCAAAATGAGTTCCCGTCACAGCATGACCCTTTGGGGTAGTGTGAGGGGAACTCATTTGGAAGTAACTTCGCGTGGAATCACTGCTCCTTTTGCATTTAAAAGAGCCACTTGAGGTGCTTCAGCTATCTGATTCTGGTGCCTCCTGGATGCCTCCAACTGGGAAGAGAACCTTGGGCAAACCTAGAATATGCTGGAGGTATTTTACATCCCATCTGGCCTTGGAACACCTTGGGATCCCCCAGGGAGAGCTGGACGATGTAGCTAGGGAGAGGGGCATGTGAGATATATTGCTTATCCTGCCACCACCGTGACCAGCACCTGGATAAGCATCAGAAAATGGATTTAGATAGTAAATAACAGTATCACAGTATCCGGACAACTTTGGAGGTAATAATGATGGCTGAGGTCCTGGTGATTGTCACTAGTTTTCTTGAATAAATGATTCTAATCTCAGCATATGAAACACAGATAGCTCAGTGATCCTCTTCATGAAGCAATTTAAAAAACTCTCATCAGTAATGGCAAACAGGAAACACTCTGGTTCTGTAGATGCTGTGTACGGTTAATGACTACTCATGAGTTACTATCAAAGTGAACATAATGCGTGTGTGTGTGTGTGTGTGTGTGTGTGTGTGTGTGTGTGTGTGTGTGTGAGAGAGTGTGAGGGAGAGAGGTTTATGATGCTGTTTACAGTAAAACATTTATTTTGAACAATGATATCATGCATCAACTTTAAGTGTTCTTCCTCCTACAGCCGTTTATTAGATGCTATTTCCTGCCACAGTGGGAACCGGGAATGTGGGAGCAGAATTAGTACCAGGGAGAGGGAACATTGGGAGAACACTGGGAGAAC
>JAVQJD010086776.1:0-35144 GCA_036023655.1 Nannoperca australis
GATTGGTTAATGTAAAGGCCCATCCCTGATTTATCCAAAATGGGTTGGGTTATCTGTATTATAAAATGGCCTGCACATGTATTATTTTTTAGTTCAGCTCCGGGGCTAACTCGGGTTTAATCCTTGAAAGAATAAACTCTTTGCATCAGACGTCTGTTCATATCCAGTGTCCTTTTTGAACCTGTTTGAGACTTCTGCAGCAGAGCTGCTACGCAGGAGAAGAAGTGTTGGAGAAGAAGTCCAGACTCATATCTGACCCAAACACCGGACTTTTTTCTACAACATTATGACCAAATATCTTCACATTCTCAGCAGCCTCAGGTGCACTTTGTGTTCAGTGGGACAGTGAATTCTAGCATGTTAAACAAAGATGGTGAACATGGTATAAACATTATACTGGCTTGAAATCAGCAACGTAGCATGCTGACATTAGCATTTAGGTTAAAAAACAGCATAACAGGGCCACTAGCGTGGCTGTAGACTCTTAGTCTTGTTAAACCAAGATTTCTACCTTTTCTCATCTTGCAAAACTTTAAATGATGCATCTTCTAGTTGGAGGCAGATACATTTCAGGTCAACCTAGTAATCCTCAATAAAGTCTCATTCATCAAATGACAGTCCTTATAGTCCTGTTTAATCGTAAATCTCACCCATACACTCACTTTCCCATTTCAAACTAATGAAGAGAGAAAAACTATGATTTAAGTAATTTTATGAAAGTGTTATGCTTGATTTCAACTTCCTGAATTAAAATAAATCCCTAGTCTTTTCTCTTTAGTTTTTTCTTTCATTTATTTTCCTGGCACTGGTGTCTTGGCCTGAGGTTTAGAGCTAATTTACCTCCTTTCTCTTCTTCCTGGCTTGTCATGTGTCTAATCTACCAATTGAAGTGTATTTTATCTGTGTAATCACTAAAGTGGGTCTGGATAAGAACATTGGGCAAATGCTTCAAATGTAGAAAGGAACATTTAGCGTCTCCACTTTCGATTAGAATTGATTTATTTCTCTGAGAGGCTGCTGGGCTTTTAGCCAACATGGCCAACATGAAATCACATTTGATGGGTCACAATCCCCTGCTGCTATTTTGCTCAAATAATTGATTTGAGATTAATAATGAGGGGGGGGAAACATTTAGGATGTTTTTCTGCATCTATCTGATTAAATCCAAATGTCTGATATATTCACAAAAACGTTCAGTATGTTTTAAAGAATTTTTCCACTCTTCATATTTAAAATAGCATTTGAAGGCACATCATGCACATTTCTATAGAGCAGCTTTAAGTTCTAGCTATCTTTCTTCCTTCCTTCCTTCACCATCCACCCCACTTCTGTGACTGTTAACATAATGATGACAGATGCCACTTGTGCTTGCTGCTACCTCCTGGACCTCAGCAGACGTGCAGACACTGGTTCAACTTTTACGAAGCCCCACATAAAGGTTTCGGCACCATCAGGATGGTGATAAATACAGAAAGGCACATGATGCTGGGGAAAATGAGTTCTAATGCAGGGGATCCCAACCTGCTATAGCTCAAAACAGACACCAGTAAGGCAAATCCAGTGAGGGCAGCACGTAAAAGTCACTACCTCTCTTTTCATAGCATTTTATAGTTTCTAGAAGAACATTTGGTTAGATCACTCAGTGTATGTGTCTGAAACCTTTACTAAATGTCAATGTTAGATGTAAGACATTTCAGATGTGGTCAAATGTCTGCACTGAGCTCAGTGTGAATCATAACAATTTTCCAGGGAAGCAGTTGGAGAAAAGACCAATATGCAATACTGAGCAGCGAAACAGAGGCAAGAAAAACTACAACAAAAACTGTATAAGACAAAGTGATGATAGTGTATCTACCTCAATGTGTGTTTTTAATCACAACATCAAACTTAGATATTTACGTCACTTGGAAGTTCATCTAAAAAATTGTTGGAAAGCATATAACTATTCAGGTAAAGCACATTACACTAACACTCAATACTCTACTATATTTGAATTGTTTTGCAGTGGTGGCAAAATAAATAGCAAGTATGTTGCAATGCAGTATTTTGCAGGCACATATTGCATTGATTCAGTGATCTGTACGCTTAGTTATTGATATTAGAAGAAGTGCTAATATGAAGTGTCTGAGCACTCGTGTGATTTAGTGTTTGGTACTTTGTGTTTGCGGACAGCATTATGTGTTTAACAGTTATTATTGGAAAGTCATTTTGGAGAGAGAGTTGTGCATATTGAAACTGAACCAAAGCAATTAAAAAACAACTGTAAATACTGAGTCACATTTTGCAGGGGTGGAGTTTAAGCCAAGGTTATATAAAAGGTGCCCATTAAAAGAGTTTGGATGGCCAGTGCTTGCAAAGAGCTGTACTAACAGAGCAATAAGTACAATACTGATTGTGATGTCAAACAGAAAACTGCTGAAAAGGAATATTGGTGTCACATCCATTATTGTGGACAACAAACAATAAAAGAGGTCTTTTGATTTTGGCTGTTAAACATCTCAATGTGGTTAGTTTGAGGCCCCAGATGGATTCAAACTCAAACGAAGAATGTTGTTTGAGTAATGGAGGGTGTAATAAGGACATAACGAGCGTTGTGAGCAGATGAAATGAGGGTTTGACAAAATGTGTGATCTCTTTTCCGCTCTCTCTCCACCACAATAACACTCACACAATACAGCTGATCAGCAGCTATTAAAGTAAAGGCCTAATCAGTGTTTACAGGCAGAGCTGCCATCTGCACCTCTGCAATTAAATGTGTCAGATACACACTAGTTTTATTTGATTTGATGTTCAAATTAGATATAACAACATCAGGCACTGCAATCACAATATCTGCACTGAATAATAATGAATAAAAATATAAATTAAAATATATTATAGTGATTTCCTGTAGAACAATGTTGTAAACTATGTTTGCCTTCTTTCCAACAAAGCTACTATAACAATGTTACAGCAAAGTGGCTGGCACCAAGAGACCAAATATGAACGGTCAGATCTGCCAGATTTGGAAAGGTTTTGGACTTCGGTAAGAGAATCTGATAACTTAAGTGTCTAAATCTGATGACTTTAGTTTTGACTTCATATACTTCAAATAACTTGACACTCGACTGGCTTGCACATAGTAGCCTCCCCTAGCCCAGTGGTTCTCGAATGTTTTCTGGCACGCCTCACCTCAGAAGCTGAAATAAGCTGTTTTCCCCCTGCACAAGTCATGTAGCCAAATAGAGCCACTGCAAGTGGAGGGGGGGCAACCCTCAGTTTGAGAACCACTGCCCTAGCCCAAAGACACATCCATTTGTTTGACAAACAGAATATCACTAAGAAACAATTACCACATGCAAACAGTTTCATGTTTCGCAGGTGTTACTTTTACATCATGGGAGTGATTGTTTCTTCCCAGATTGTTTCATTTGATTGGTGAAAGTATTACACAAGAAAAAAGTGAAAAATTAGGCTCAGATTATTACTTATCCCTTTAATCATTTTGTGAACCTTAAGTTTATTCTTTGGACCCCTTCAGGTTATATATGTGCAATTTGTATAACATTGTATCATTTGTATAACTTAACCTGTAGTGTAAAAAGTTTAATATTCTTTTAAACTAGTAGCAAAAGGTTTGAATGGCGGCAGATTTTGTCTTTTGAGGGCTATTATTATGCAACCACTTGGGGCTGGTCCTCAGACAGCTTCTTTGTATGCAGGGCGGAACCCTGTCTGCAAGCGCTCTCTCCCACGACAACTTTTCGCGCTACGGCCCAGGTAATATTAGCGCCACACGACCCCCACCTCCCTCCCCGGCCTCCCCCATCTGTCTGTTTCAGCCGCAGAGCTAATTACAGCCAGCCGCAGAGACAAAGCCTGGATGATTAGGTTAAAGGTATTAATAGTGGGGTTACTAGGTGCGAGTTTTTACAACTTGACGCTAGTATCACTGTTGGAGAGAAAGCAGGGGAGAAGCCAAACGTCCCAGTTGAACATCAAAGATCGTCTACGAGTCACAACGAGTCATTCGTTGAAAAAAACAGTGCACAATTTAAAGAAACCTCAGACATCATTAGCAGATTGACAGTTACAAATTACTGTTCTCTTTGTTTGTTTTCGGAATACATTAATTGTTCTTAGTCGTCTAAGAGTGAACAAGATGAGAAGTAATTAATGAGAGTTTTAATTAACATGACTCAAGTAATGCTCAAGATACGCATTTATTACATATTTCAACATGTTACTGTTGCTGTATCTACCTTTAACATTGTATTGGAAAGTGGTTTGGTTAAGTTATTTCTGAATAAAAAAATGGATTACCCTCCATTTCTGCTTGATATACCCTTCTACAATGGTTACAATAAGCCTATTGCAAAGTGTTCTTTCTCGTATAAGTTTTGTCTTTGGATATTATCAGTGGTCTTTACTGATGCGTTAAGAGCGTCAGTTGTTCCAATACAATACTCCCTAAAACTGCTGACCATATGTCACAGATTTCACTGCCACTGCTTGTGCTGTACCCGGAAATAGTTGCAGAGTGAGATCTCTTTTTTTATCAACTCCCTCAAACTCGGACAGAGCGCGCCGGTTGCCCCGCCAACATAACTCCAGAGGCGTGGCCGTTTTCCACGCCCATTAGTAGAAGCAAAGGCTCGTACACGATGCACAATAGCGCTGACTGGCTGGAGGTCAATGACGCACACATTCAACTGGGCGCTGATTGGCTGGAGTGAGCCAGATGCCGGAGAGCGCCAGAAAACAAGTTGAGCGGGTGATGCAGAAGTCTGCCCAGGACAGTGAAGAATTTCCGCTGATCATATAGGGCTCTCAGATAACTGGAGGTATAGGAGCGCTACCCGCTTATTTTGAAGAGGGAAAGCAATTGCTATGTTGTGCTGAAGAAACTACACCCTGACAACTCTGTAAAACGGACACAGAGCTACATTTCAACATTTAATTCGTTTAACAGCAGAAAAAGGTGAGGAATGGTGTTTTCCCTCTAGTGGTTTCCTTACTTGATCTAACACTAAGTAATGGCATGCTGGTCAGCTGAGCTAGTAATGTTAGCTAAGTAGCTAATTAAAGCAAAACTAGCCTTTAGAGTAAAATCAAGTCCATAGGCATTCCTTTTCACATGCTCTCCACGCCTAAATATATAAGCTTATGTGAGTGAAACAGTTCCAGTTCTATGAGTACGTTTACTTACATGTTAATAACGATACAGCTTACCTTACAACTAACGTCATTTATTACCGTCACGTAATAATACTTCCAGCTCTTAACTCTCCATATCCGCTGCATGTCAGTAGGCTTGTGTTATGTCAGCAATATACCAAACTGTTAAGTAGGGGAATTGATAGTGAAGTTACAGCCATTAGCTTGCTAACGGCTAATTAGCTGCTGTGCTTTGCGCCAAATTCAGCTGACCACTCGCCCTGAGTTTTCTGTACTGGCTGAAATGTCCTTAACTTCCCCATTCACCCTGCGATGATACTAGTCAGGTGATCGATGATTTCTCATATTCTACATAGTTACATTTCCTTTTTTTGGGGACTGCAGTTTTCACAGATGGAGGTTCAATGTCTAGCGCTGAAAGACCTCACAAGTCCAAGGACAGATGGGGGCCAAAGTGAACAAAAGGTAAGGTGGCCTTCTGCTTGATAGGTTAGGTGTAGGCTGAGCAGAGTGGCAGGTTTGATATGATGCCACTGAAGGTGAGCTGAAGAATCAGTCTGATCAGAGATGTGGTGGCGTCTTAAGAGTGAGATGAGGTTATAAGATGTGGGTTAGGATGTTTTCTGGCTTTAAACAGAACTGTTTCCATGAGAGAAAGTGAGAAAGTAGTTTGTCAATTAGAAGGAGAACAAATGTCAAACAAGGCCTTGAAGTGTTGACATTTGCTTGAAAGTACTTGATTTAAAAATAATAATAATAAAATACTGCACACAAATGAATCAGCATGCCTCAGGTATTGCTGTCCCAGTGTGAACCTTAGACATCCTAAACAAAACCATATGATGGAGATTTTCCCTTCATTGTGTCACATTTTGCTCCAAAAGTGTCAGTTTTGAGTCATTAAAAGCCACCCAGTATAATTCTGAACGTTCTAAACTTTAGCTAAACATTCGTAACACTTCAGACAAATGTCCGCAAATAATAATAAAACAACACGACTCTCACGTCTCTTTCACAGGAAAACATCTGCGCAGAGAGGAGAAGATCCACGCCGCTAAAATCTGCCGAGTCCACTGTCCCTGCTTTGCTGATCAGCAGAAAAGGTGCCACCCCTGACCTGGCGCACATCACCCCCATCAAACACACGGCTCTGCCTGAGCCCTGGACGCCCACAGCCAATCTGAAGATGCTGATCAGCGCAGCCAGCCCAGACATCCGAGACAGAGATATGAAAAAGGTGCTGTTTAGACCCATAGAGAATGAGACGGATCACTCCGCAAGTCCAGAAGCCGCGGTGGAGGATGTAGAGGTAGAAGACTCTTGTCAGGTATGTGAAGTTTTCGGTTTAGTTCTTGGAGTCTAGAAATATGATTTTTTTTGGTGTGTTTTCCACTGGGGAGAAATGAGTTAGTCCTTATTAGTTTGATCTGGAAAATGCTCCCGAAGGAGCCAAGAATTTGCTCAATTATAAAAGTCCAGGGAGTAAACACTTTCCCCCCTCACTTTACTCACATTAGCAGCTTAACTCTCAAGATAGGGAGTTTTCAAATACAATCACTCAGTTATGCCTCTTAAAAAGTCATAATGAAAGAATGACAAAAGGCAGCTGGGGAGCTGTTGTGATACAACAGTTTGTTAAATCTGATGTGTGAAGGTTTTTTCAGCCTTATTGGATAATATGCTTTTAGGGATTGCAGGATTCAATTATTTCCTAAAGTATGGGTCCTTGAAGACAAGTTACAGAAAAGCCATTTAAGGCACTGAACTGAAATGTGTGTTCATGAGTCCCCAAAACTCTTTAAGTTAGTGGTAAAACACAGGAGAAATGTTTCTCATGATCTTTCTGTCAGTTTGAAGAGGACGACGCCGACAAAAAGCCGAGCAGGAAGCAGAAGAGCCTGGGTCTGCTGTGCCAGAAGTTCCTGGCCCTCTACCCTGATTACCCACCTCCACACAGTCCCATCTGGATCTCACTGGATGAGGTGGCGACCAGTCTTGGTAAGAGCCCAGACACCGCCTGTGCTGTTATTGTAAACACCTCACGGGGGGGGGTTATGTTACGACTACGTTATTGGATTGAGGGCCAGTTGCTATGGAGGCTTATTCATACAAACAGTATATCACTCTGTATTTAATGGAAGGGCGCTGAGCTGCAATTTGGACAAAGCGCTTTAGTTTCATAACATTCAGTCATTTTACACACACTGACCATTTGGTGGGTTTTAATTCAAACGTGAGCACATATTTATTTTCCAAGAGCAGACGGCTCATTTCTCTACTCCGGCGCTGTAATTGTCAGGAGTGGAGCGTCGGCGTATCTACGACATCGTCAACGTGCTGGAGTCTCTCATGATTGTGGGTCGCATTGCCAAGAACAGCTACACCTGGTACGGCCGCCAGCGGCTGGGGGCCACGCTGGAGGAGCTGCAGCAGAGCGGCCGACAGCAGGGCTACCACCTCCAGATGGAGCAGGCCGCCAGGGCCCGCAAGGACGGACCAGGGCGCGAGGAAGACGGGGCGGAAGGAGACGCTGGCAACGGTAATGAACTGAGAGATAAACAGTGTTAAGAACTGAAGATCATCCAATCTTTAGGACAGGGTGTTTTAAAATCCCTTCATTTTCTAGCATTTGCATGTCTCCACTATGAACTGCTTTAATGGTGGAGATAATGGAGCAGAATTTTATTGTTGCACTTTCAGGATAAGACTGTCAGTTTAATGCAGCACGTGTAAAAATGTAAGTATAGGTTTCCTCTCAGGAGCAGCTGCCACCAAATGAATGCTACGGCTAAACGATCATTCTCTTCACCTTCGAAACCCACAGGCGCGAATACAAGCCTGGTTTCCATAGTGACCCCACCTCCTCATACACACACACAGCTTTTCATTAAATGGGTGTGTGTGTTTTGACTTGTCAGTGTGGCTGGATAATAGCACTCGTGACAAAGAGCTAGTTTACAAAAGGTAAAGGCACGGTGACACACTTTGATGTCCATTAAGTGGTTAATGTCTGCTGCTATTGTTGCGGCTGGTTGAATGTGACGACCTCAGGCGACATACTTGTATATAATAGCTGTCATCATCACGGCTGCACTGCGCAACAACAAACCACCTGCAAGTGGAAATGGTGTTATTAAGGGATCAGCTGCAAATTGAACCACTAATCTCAAGGTTTATGAGCAAAGAATATTATTTTTGAACAAGATGAAATAATATGGAGGATACAGCTCCTATGGGCGTGTTATGGGATGTGTTATCTAACATGCCACACTACAACCATTAGAAAACCCTTGTATGAAAATGCTAATTTCTGACAAAACACAAAGGTTGCACCCCTGATGTGATGTGCACATCTTCATGTTTAAGGTTTCATTTTACTGAAACACAATATAAACAGGTTTCGAAGGGCAGCTTTGAATTGTTGAATGGATATAAGTGTGAGAGGTGTCTGGTTAATTAATGTTAGTTCTCCTGCAATGATCCAGTGTCCACTGGTGGTTAATAAAGGCCATCTGATCTTATATAATGTCCATGTTTCTGTTATTTGTAGCTGGTGGCAACAGGAAGGACAAATCTCTGCGCATCATGAGCCAGAAGTTTGTCATGCTGTTCCTGGTGTCCAAAACTCAGACGGTTACTCTGGACGCAGCAGCCAAGATCCTCATCGAGGAGAGTCAGGACTCGTCAAGTCACAGCAAGTACAAAAGTAAGAGAGGAAGTGCTAAAGAGTGTGTCCTGGAGTACAAATCCAGTTTCTTCTGTTTTATCAAATCTAAACGCCACCCCCCCCTTTACCTTCAGCTAAGGTGCGGCGACTGTATGACATCGCGAATGTGCTGACCAGCCTGGGCCTCATAAAGAAGGTCCACGTCCGTGAGGAGAGAGGCAGGAAGCCGGCCTTCAAGTGGCTTGGCCCTGTTGAATTCCATCGCTCTGGAAATGCTGGTAAGAATTACACACCAGCTTTGTTAACTGTAGCAAAGACCTCCGGTGACTGCAGCTGGGTCTCAGTTCAGGGGCCGAACCAAGCGTTGGTAAATGAGACCGTCTGGTCTGCAGAGGGTTTCCTGTTTGCATCACCAGCATCATGAAGCACCACTTCTGTCGACCATCAACCTTGACAGCTGCGGTTGAGGCCTTGTTGCATTCGGTCCTTAAATGCAGCCTTCAAGGGCTTAGTGATTAAGCTGTGTCCCTGTGTCCTACTGCCAAATAGCAGATGTATTTCCAATAACTGCATTCACCATTACATTATCATGCTCAACAGTGTTTATCATCTGCAGATAATACTGTGAACGTGGCGGCTGTCACGCAGCCAATGGCAGACCAGGACTTCAGAAGAGCCAAGATGGCACGTCACGCCTCTTTCAGCATCACACCAACCTGTGTGGCCGTCCAGCGGCAGGTCAACTCTGCGCCCAGCAGTCCACGACGAGAGCCTACTGGTAAGAGACACGTTGAATTTTGTATTATGTTTTTTTAATGTCAAGTCAAACAGATCTATTTACAGTGGAGCAGTTCTGTATTCTTGTCTGATAACTTGTTTTCTGTCCTCACACTGCAGGACGGCCAAACCAGCCTGTGGATTATTCCAAAAAGGCTTCAATCAACAACGCAGTGTGTCAGCTGCAGTTTGGAAACAGCACTGAGTGAGTTAATGCTAACACAATTTAATCTCAGTCTCATACACCATCTTCCACACTTTCCGCTCGTGTTTGCTTTGGCTGATTAGCTTTAGGCTTCACGTAACATGAGCTGCCGCTGCGGGCTCGAATAGTTTCTCCTATGAGTGTTTGCGTTGGCTCCATGGATACAGCACACAGGAGTTGGTGTTTTTCTACGACCGGCCTGCTTGTTGGCCAAACCACAGCTGCCTCAAGGCTGCTAAGTGTTTTTGGAGGGAGGGAGATAATACGGCGTAGAAGTGTGTGTTGAAAAGGAATATCTGAGCCGAGAGTTTACCGAGCAACCGTGAAGATGGAAGAGAGACCAACTGATCGCCACCATGATGAGCCTTCCAGAGCTGTTCAATCCTTCCATGAGGGAGTACAACAAGTATTTGTTGTTTTAGTTTTTGACTAATCACTTCTTGCTACTTTCTTGTTTCCCTGCAGTAACCGTCCAGGCGCCGCACTGCAGACCCCCACCTGCAGCCCACTGCCTCTGTCCTCCACCCACCCCACCCTGCTGGCACATACCCTCCACCCAGAGCATCTCTTCACACCCTCCTCCCCCCACTGCTTGGCCTACTTGCCCAGCCTGTCCCAGCCGTCGGTGGTGATGCTGTACAGGGCGCCGGACAAGCCAGACCAGATGCCCACAGAAGGTCAGAGGTCGCCCGGGTTGGAGCCTGAGGCGGGGAGGAAGAGAAGGAGGGAAGAAGAAGGCACAGTGGTGAAAAAGAAGGGAACATCTGGGTTAAAAGAATGTAACAAGGTGAGGTTGTGGAGTTTAATGAGTTTAAAATTTGTAAAGAAAAAAATAAACGTGATTGTGATTGATGTTTAACATCATTCATCACAGAAACAGCACCATTATTATGGTTCAGTGCAGTAATATGGCATTACTCAACAACAAGATGCTCGTAGTAATTCATTTGGCAGACCGTTAAATTGAAAATGTAAAACACTGCACTCGCTGATGAGGTTCCTGGTGTAATTAAAGACTTATATTAGGGATGTATAGGGTATTAGATAATTGGAAAACCCTAGCGATTTATCAGGCCACACAATCCTATTAAATGGGAAAAGTTCAATTTTTCACAATCACATGGTCTTTTAGAAAGAAGAATATAAGCACCGCACTTTTACTTCAGGAAGCAGAAGTCCAATGCTATTAAAAGTCTGGTTCCTCTAATTAAAATGTCCATCATCACCATAATGTCCAGATTACTTTATTTATTCCCAGTGTTTGTTTTTCCTCCCAGATGAGAGCTGAACCTCACGGGGAAGCAGCACAGCGTCCAGGAGCTCCCAGGACCCCCTCCAGAGAGCACACGATGGACGAGAGCAGCAGCGAGCCGGCACAGCCATCACACTACCTCTATGTACCCAACAATGCAGGTATGTTACACACCTCCACACAAGGATATGTATCTTTATTCCGTATTTTTTTTTCCTTCAATACATAGAATATTTACACACATCTTTTTTCCAGAAAACAGATTTTGATCTTTTAAAGGAGTCGCAACACTCACCTGCTCCATTAAACATTTCTTCATTATTAGAAAAGAAGTCTTGTTTGGCAGAAACTGGCTCTCGGTCAGGTACAGGGCCGAGCTAATTTGGAGCTTTAAAGGAAGAGAATGACGGTGTTGCACGTCATCATATTACGACTGACACTATATTACAGGAGTGTGGCTTCCTGCTCTCGTGGAAATCTCAAAGACTGGAGTTTATCTGGAAGTTGTAAACAATACAGTAGTTAAAATGATAGATCAAATGCATCTCGTTACTAGTTAAACATCAGTGCTTTTAATCTGGTTATGTGACAGAGGTTCATCGATTGATTTCCAGGTAACACGAAACACAGGTTGTGATGGTCATTGTTATATTTAAGAAGAGTAAAATACTGCCCTGTTTTGGACGTTATAAGTATTAAACCTTTAAAACTAGAGACGTGTTTGGATTTGTACATGTAGAGTTAATTAGGACACCTGTTTCAGTACAGGTCAGGTGACTAACATGTTTTTAATCAGTGTAACAGTGTAGTCCATAGAGAAAAAAAGTCCTGATCTTTCTTCTCCAGGTCTCAATGGCCTCAACTTCCTCCTCTCTGCCGGCCAGACGCCAGCCGGTCTAGCACTTCCTCCCAACAGTGTTTCCACCCTCGCCCTGCCCTACGTCCTGGTGCCCTCCGCAGCCCTCCCTCACTACCCCATGGTGGCCAACGGTCTGCAACAGCAAGCCTCTAATGGCCACAACAAACTAAGCTTCAGCCTGCCTGCCGTAATGTCACCTGCCCACTTCATGGTGGGGGCGGCGCCGTACGGCCTGGCGGCGGCATCGGACCTCGGGAGGTCAGCTGTTCCATCGCCGTCCACACCAGAGCAGAGCAGGCGGCGCGGTCCAGCTGCAGGCACTCCACATTCCCCCTCAGGACCACGTCAGACTGTCGCCGTCACACCAGAACCACTGGTAAGAACTTCCTGCTCGCACACATCTCTGCTTTGAACGTTCATTAACTTCAGAATGATACACCACCTGTCTGGCATCTGACACAACAGTACAACTGTAGGCTAAATGAGACAGGATGGCATTTACCTGTTTATTTTAAATAGTATAAACCAGAGGCTCTCAAACTTACTACTCAAAGGTGCTTTTTATTCAAGGTCAGAGGTCTGGAACAACCTTGAGAATGACTTTGAGGAGTCCTGGTATAAACTATTAAACAGAACCAAAATAATACAGGGGTCTAAATGACTGAGCATATCTTATTTTGATACAGGCTGTAAGACAATTGTAGTTTTTCACACTAAAAACAGATTTGGACAAATGTTCTCTAACTGAACCAGTTTTTGTCATTTTCTCTTACTTATAATTTTAATATAACATTTACTCAGCAGAGGATGCCTACAGTTTCACGTTTGATGTTTATTTTTATTGCAAAGCCGGCCTTAAATTTAATCAAACGGAGGTATTAAGAAGTGTTACATTCAACTCGCTAATACATGTAGACACCCTGAATAATGTAGCCAGGGCGCAGTGTAAATGTTCTCCCATCTTACATCGCTCTCTACCTTCACAGACTCCAAAGGAAAACACGCCGTCTGCTTCTAAGGCTTTCTTCCAGACCCCAGGGACGCTGGGAGGTGTAGTCAGTGATGTGCAAGCTGCCCGGAAAAGAGGCTCCGCACAGAGGAGGCTGGACGTCAGCCACCCTCCGACCAGTTAGACACCCGAGGAGATGGAACGGGTGGCTAAACACTCAGGTGTTGACCCTGAAAGTGGAAAATATGGTTTCAAACCACTAGTGCTCTGTTAGTTTATTAATGAAGATGAAAGATGAAATAAATGAAGGGTTTCCTTCCAAAATGCAGCAATATACATTTTAGTTTGCTGAGGAGTAAAATGAATTATTTTCTAAAATGTGAAACTCAGAAGACGTGTATGCTTGCTAATGAGTTTTTTTAAACAAATGGTGGGAAGCTCACTTTTAAATGAAAGTCTTGCCTTGTTGGTCTTTATGTTCACAGTTCACACAGTGCCTCATGGTTCAATTATGGGACACTAGATTTCAGAGTGAATGCGTGAAGCAGTATTGCCAATGTGACAGTGCCCTCCTGTGGTGGGAGGTGGCTGCTGCTGTATTTTGTGTTTCAGCCTTATTCCCCTCCCAGAAGATCAAGCTACCTAATTCCCCCTCACTTGTGTATTATAGCCCAATTTCTATTTATATTTTAGCTAACTTATGTCGATTACAGGGACTGTAATGGAACATTAACTTTTTTTAGCACTAAGTATTTGACAAATGTATGTCTCATATTGAAGTGTTGGCCTCCTCAGGTTGTCACATAAAAGGAACCTATTAGCTGCTGATCACCAGTTTACATCGTCAGCAGCAGACAATCCTCTCGGCTCATTTCAGACATTACTGTGAGGAGAAGATCACTAAAGCCGTAAATGTTTACAGCCAGGTATCTCAAGGAACAGTTCTTGGACTTCATTAACTCATCAGGAAGACAAATGTTACTGGTGCTGTGTGTGTTTTCACTGTGTATCTGCAACCATAGTGCTTAATGGTTAAACCAAAACTCTTTACCTCTGTTACTGATGACTAAAGGACAAAAAACTTGAATACTTAAGAGTTCACTAGATGTGGATTTTGGAGAGATATCAGAGTACTGTAAAGATTATTTTTATTCTTAGTTTATCCAGGGAGAGTTGACTTACTTTAAACGCTGTCTTTTTTTTTTAAATAGCACCGTTCCACATTCATACAGTCCGACACATTTGGGAGACTCCCAATACGACCACATTCTTGTTTGCTGGTGGAGTTGGGGGGATTGAATGCCTTACTTTAAGGCACCTTGCTGAGAAGAGAGTTGTTGCCTCAGTAGAGATTGTCTCAGGTTGTCCAGGGATTGGGATCAACAGCCCTCTAGCCATAAGCCCAACAACTTGGCTCAGACAACCCCGCCAAAATATTGGTGCTCGTACGGGAATCATTCAGGAGAGCATAGCTACGTCACACCAAAGGGTTCACAGATCATCCACTCTGACCAGTGGATGTGTAGTCCTTAATGTACAGTTTAATGTCAGTCATTACTTTTGTACATTGTTTTCATAGTGTCACTATTATACTTTCACATGCAGAATGTTACTGTTAAATAATGATTACTGCACTGCTAGTTTTAGTAGTGTCTGCTGTCTTTTAAAAACATGGAGCTGTTCCTTCACTCTAGCCCTGCTCTGTCTATAGTTCAAACTTCAATTAAAAAATATATGACTGAGCAGTTTTGTCCTGTGTGCTTTCGTTTGAGGGAATTTGTAACCGTAATATGCAGAGGTTTTTTCACCAAAGGTTTACTGATATAATTCAGTTTTTTCTAAGGGAAAATTAGCTTGAGCGGGGGGGGGGGACCTTTTATTTTAATATACATTTTAAATTATAATTAATTATAAAACATCGTTAAAATGGCAATCCAATTGTTGACAGATTTACAAATGGCTTCAGTTTACCGATTTGCAAATTTACAGATGCCACCAATAATTCAGTCCAATTCAGAATGGCCCAGCAGACGGACGCAGCGCATGTTAATGTGATCAGATGACACAATTCATCTGTGGCAAACTGCTGTGCTGTACACACTAAGCACTCAAACAAGATGAAACTGATGATATGAGCATTACAATGTGCATTATTATTACAGATAAAAGATTCACTGCTCAGATGTCAGTGGAAAAGCAGAAAGGTGGTTAAAATTCAAATTACAAACGCATCAATAAGCTTATTTACAAATGAAATTCCAATGCTGGCGAGAAACACATTCAATACATCAAATGTGATCTCAGGGTCAAGTCAGGCTGATTGAGTCCCGCTTAAAAACACACGCGCCATCTGTCTGAGGACATAAACATTTAATCAAAGCTTTTATATCAGTGCTAAAACTGAGCCGAGGGAGCTGCCAGTAGATGTGTTTGGCCCCTGCGAGACATTTATGACACTAAACCTCAGCAGATGGGGCCATTACGTTTATATAGACCAATAGTTTTAGCCAAGTATCTGCTCTGGCCAACAACCACTTCAATGAAAACACACGCTCAAAACAGAACAATTACTTTTCAAATATACACCACTACTACTGGCATTCCTACCACCTGACACTACTACTGTTTCTACTACTATAACAACTGAAACTATTACAATAGATACTATTGCTACTACATTATTTCTTCCTAATTCTACTACTACGGCTGCTGTGGTTACCATTGCTACTACTCCAACAGCTGCCAGTGCTAGCACATTCATGCTACCACTACTAGATAGCACTCTTAGTAAGATTGCTATACAGTACTAACTACTAGTTATGGCTGATAGAACTACTCGCTACTGAAAAGCCTTACACCCATTATACTACCCAGCAACTGACTAAATGCTTTGGTCTGTTGGTCTGAAAGCGGGGGGTCACCCTGGCTCTGTCGAAAAGTGTAAAATACCTGCCTATCATTAACATACCACATAACATTTGTTGTGTTCATCTGTTAAAAACCAACGTGTAGTTTGCAGTTATACTGGGATTTGTTGGGCTGGACAATTTCTTGACTGAGCGCAGTGAGTGAAGCATCTCTATGTTTCTCTACTCGTTTACTACACTAATAGTAGTACTACTACTATTACTACAGTTATTCAGGGATGGAATAGACGGTGGCTGATGTTTGCCCTCCTTTGATTTGAGGCATAAAATGTAGGGGCCCCTTGGACACACAGGAATCAGGAAACAGGTTGATTTTATTCAAGGTGGATAGAGTTCTAATCATTAATAGCAGAAGTGGTCGAAATGGTTGTGGGGAGTGTTTACATCCAGTGAGCATTTATATTGTCCTGTGGGCATGGAAACGTTGACTTCACCAAAAATCAATCCTCATTTATTTTGCTCTCTCAGCCCTAGAACCAAATGAGCCCTTTGGAAATGGACTGCCAATGTTTGCACGCTTACTTTTGAAACATTGTACACGTGATTATAAATCGTTGATACTTTACGTCGGCTGTAGTCTCGTTACAATTTATGTAAAATAACTTCAAAATACTTACAGTTTAAGTCAAAAGTCTCATAAGACAGTGAGCGAGTGTTACAAAGAGTGTTTCTCTTTTCTCTTACAAAGCTATATGTCCATCTGAAGTGTCTCTGAAATACAGAGGATCACATCTGAAAAACATGTAAGTATGTGTTCCCACTATCCTTTAAAAGTGCCATAATCCTCCCTATTATTATTTTATAAGAGCAAGCACCTTTGTTTTCCCTCTAAGTGCTTAACATTTTATTCCGGGTAAAGAACGCTCAGTTCATTTCCGTCCATTTAGCCGTGGCTCAGCTTGGGGATATCCTCACTTCAAGCCTTTGCGCTGCAGAACTACCTGCTTCAGTCTGTTTTTAGTTTTTATTACTGCTTAGTTTCTGCTCCCAGAAATTCTTTCTGAATTACACTGTTATGCACATTAAACCCAGGTATGTTGCTAGATTTGTGTATGGCAGGTTTTCAGGCTCTGCATTGGGTCCGAAGCTGTTTTTTTAAATTATATCTTTGTAGCCATTCGCATGTGGAGTCAGTCGAGGGCCATATTTATAAAGAAAATAGGAATTACACATTAGACACCTTCATCAAGCGACCTACTCCTATCCACAGCCAAGTGTAAGAGTAAATAGAGAGAAAGAGATAGTTCAGAGATACAGTAGTTTTGGGGAATTGTAGAGTAAAAGTGAATGATTTTTACTTCACTTTTTAATTGTTAAATACAGGCCCAAGTCCTAATTGTTCTACAATAAATATTACTGGACCCTGTTAATGAAAAAGTTACACTTTTGACTCACTTATCCAAAGACCATAATCCCAAATGCCTACGGGAGCATTCAGATTCTTTTCTTTTTAGATATATATCAAAATAAGCAGAGATGGCTTTCTTGTTACTTGTATGTATGTATTATGTACTATTACTATTGGTGTTCCAGCATTTTGTACAAGTTCATAATGCCTAATGTTACAAATGTATTGTCCTATATTTTGAAATACAAAATACATGCATTTTATGTTAATACATTTTCTTCCTCCAGAATTTGTATTTTATTTTGCTACACTTATTTGCGGGGGATTTTGTAACAAGATACATTTTTGTCTGTTTGTTTATCTTTGCTGATCTCTGTCACAAGCCAATAGTTCCTTTGGTTAGTAGTAGTAGTAGTTCACCTTCTTTTCTTCCACAAATCCCATTTTAGCTCAGCCTCTTTCTGATTGTGGAGTCATACACACTGACCGTAGCTGAAGCTTGAGAGGCCTGCACTTCTTTACATGCTTTTGTGGGCTCTACTGAGACTTCCTTGAGTTGCCGCTGCACCCTTGGAGAAATCCTGGGAAGATTCACCATGTGACGTTTCTCATTATGCACGTTAGAGC
The DNA here is from genome assembly GCA_036023655.1 of Nannoperca australis. Lineage (NCBI taxonomy): Eukaryota > Metazoa > Chordata > Actinopteri > Centrarchiformes > Percichthyidae > Nannoperca > Nannoperca australis. Next base: position 17,769 of record JAVQJD010086776.1, read on the forward strand.
GATCACTGTGACTCTGTGCAGTCACCAAGCTTTATAAATGACTTCGTAACCCTCTGACATACAACATATTCCTTTCACAATTCCACATGGTTTGAGTTGAACTTTGTGGTGAAAAGGTTTAGTATGGGTGAGGTTGGGCTGGCTGCTATCAGGCCTGACTGTGTTCAATCAGCTGAATGTAATCAAAAATCTAATTAGGTTAGTCATCTGATGGAAAATGGGGCAACACCGTTTTCACATGAGTGAGGTGGATCTCGGATAACTTTGTTACTTAAATGACATAATAATAAAGATTTCCTTTGTCTTGTAAATGCTTTGTCAATTATTACTATTCATGGTGAAACATCGGGAGAATACAGATAAAATTCTCTTCCCAGCACTGCAGTCTAGTATCTGCACAGAATTTGGTCACTAAAAGAAATGATGGCTTCATTTATTTTTTTCCAACAATGACTCAATGTCTCATGTATATTACCCAGTTATTGTGATGCTGGTCTGATCTATAGTCACAGTAACGGGCCTTGTCATGAGTACAATAATGCTGAAATGAACAGCCGTCAGTCTGCTGAAGCTATGTGGGAGATTATTTCTTACAGCGTGACGCTTATTGAATATTCTTCCATCAAGCGCTCCATTGTTATGGGCCTTTCAAAAGAAATAGCATAATTGAAAAATAATGAGTGTGAGGTTTGCTGGCGACAGTGCTGGGTGCTGTCTGTTCCCCCTCTGCTATCCACTCACTGCAGATGATATTCTAACAGCAGGAGGCTTGGATCAATGACCCATGTTAGTTTGGCTGAAAACCAGATTTACTGCGTCTCTGTTTACATTAAGGTCTTTAATTAGCTATAATTCAAGCCTACCCTTAAGAGGGGTTAATTTTATGGTTTAACCTTTTAATTAAATGTAATTAATCACGCCAGCCTGCTCCCAATGCCGCCATGGAGCCTCCCTGTGGTGAGACTTGTACTGGTGCCATGAGAGAGCAGTTATGAAACTAAAGGTCACAGGTTTCACAACCAGCAGAGTTGATGGGGTGCTGTGCTAGAACCATGCTTGTTCCCTCATTGTGCAGCCCTGTAACGGTGCCAATTTAAAGAAGACTTTGATATTACTGTTTTATAATCTCCATTTTAAGATGCAGCTGGGTCTGATTTGGCAGTAAAAGCAGGAGAGAATTGCAAAATGTGCTGTGTGGTCAGTGTTATTATCATGATGCATTTTGTGGTGGCTTTGAACAGTGCTGTCAATGCAACAGTATGGTTTGTTATAGTATAGTTTTGTCAACCCTTTTCTCAGTGCTACAAATATTTAGCTTTCAAGGCAAACATGAAGTCATCATGTATTACAGTCTGTGTCCAGCAGGGGGCAGGGTAACTGCAGGTATGGGCAGTATTTCTCATAGGGATTATCATACATGTGCAACACATAGATGCTCACCGCTGCCTGAGAAAAATAAAGTGTAAACCCAGGTGGTGCTATTTGTATGAGTCTGCTGTCTCCACCTCACTTCCTGTAATCCCGACAGGAAGGACAAGATCCTTTATCCTGCGGAAATCCACAGCAGATTCTTGAGCTTTAATAGCCGTTATCCTGTCTCCATCATCAGCTCCTGCAGTGGTACATCCAGACACAAGTCTTCCAGCGTCCTTGAGTCATTTAGGCTGGATGCCAAAACTGCCAAAAGTACTAAGAAAGTGCATTACTTATAAAAAAGTATAGAATGTCCAGGAGCAATACGCCGTATCTCCATCAAAGTTACCACTAGATTTCACCTAAAACTACGTACGCTTTAACGCATTTGATTCCTGGAATTATTCTGCAGAGCTGATATTGGAGCTACCAAAATTTGCATCCCCTCCTATTTTAGCTTGGAAGATGGTTAAATTCACACTGTTGCGTCAAAACAGGCCAGCCTATGAGCAGGTGACATCATTTGATCCTTAAATGCCTGTAAACAAATAAACAAGAGGGTGCATTATTAGACGCAGCTGACTTTGGAGCTGCCGAGATTTGCATCCACTCATACAAACAGGGTGCATTATTTGGCAGAGGTGACTTAGAATGCTCCTACTCAGTCTAATAACTATAAGACTGACTAAAAACTACAAGATAGACTCAAGATAATTTATCATCATTAATGAGAATACTGTATGGTTTTCAAGCCGTACTTTGGCTTAGAAATCATTACAATGTCCGGTCGTTCTCCGTGGTAGCTGTGCAAACGCAAATCTCGGCAAACACAACTGTGCATAACTGATGAGCTCCCGCCCCTCGTCGCCCCTCCCCCCAGCAGCAGGGTGACGTGTGCGCGTGCGGCGCTGCGGCGTCACTTTGATAAAGTGTGCTGCGGACTGACCGACGCACACGGAGCCGTCTGGATACGCTGTAACTCGGCTGGAGCTTATCCTTTTTCACAAACGTTACCTGCTTTTTTTGAGGGGGAAAAATCCACGTTACGGTAACTTTTTATTAACACATTATACTGAAACTGAATGATGTAGATTTCAGACTGGTTTACCGACAAGCAAAAAGGTTGGCTAATTTTATTGAATGAATAAATTAAATGTATCATGTTGGCGTGCGTCAGTCTGAAGAGCTAATGTGTTTCTTATACGTGTACAAATGTGTAAAAAGTAGAAGTAAAAGCTAATAGGCTACACTAGTTTTTCAGTATTTAGCATGTAGCATGTTTAAAACACCCAGAGCCAAATTATCAGACTAACAAGTCAAACAGAGAAACTTAAGTGTAACGTTAGCTTAAAAAAACACGCTATCCGAAATAAATGCATGTTATAAATATGGTAATAAAAGGTTAACGCTGCTTTGTGTTTTTATTGTGATTCTATATACCGTCGTGGCGAAATGTAACTAATAACCTCTTTTGAGAGCTAAACTAACTGACTTTAACTGTATCCACTGACGCTGGTGACACAACAACAGAATTTAACCTTATTTAAATAGTCAGGTTCCTAAACAGTCACAGACAGAGAAGTGTAGTTACATTCAGCTGGTTCACTACGGTTTCAACGGTCAGAGAGGTGAACAGTGCGCATTGACAATGGTCTTCTGAAACCTTATGTAAGTGCCAGGAAGAAAAATGGACTTCAATTAAAAAAATTTCATTTATTGGCAGTAGTTTTATTCCAGAATTTCCACATTAAAAAGGTTGAGTGAATACTTAAAGAGATCAGTATCAATAAAACGTCAAAGCGGAACATTTTAGCATCCAACCATGATCTCAAAGCTGTTTAAGATTCTTTTCTGGCCACAGACACTGAGTACTGAATGATATTTGCTCGTTTAAAGAAGTATTGATCTTTCAATCAAAAAAAGAGAAAGTATCAAAGACACATCTGAATCCTATACTTAGTAACTCGGTGAAACTTTCAATTGACTGTGGTCGTCCACACAGACAAACTAAAAGAAATCTCTGTTAAAGTACACCTTTCTCAGTCCAACGCCGACCTTCTCGTCACACCCAACCCATGAGGGAAGTGTAATGGTCTTTCATCCCCTCTCACGCACTGGCCTGTTCTACAGTCTCAAATCTGGGACAAGGATTTAGTGACTCACAAGATTAATAGTTTCTACGGCTTTCTGATTTCTCTTCAATTGATTAAGAATATAATGCCTTTTAATTTCAGTCTCCAAAGTATGATATCACAGCTGTGCACATGCATTGCATCTTAAAATGTTAAATTTGTCCCTCATGAAACCTCATAAATGCCCTCTTGACACATATTTAAAGGGGAGAAAGTGTGTAATTACAGACACGTGAATGTGTGGGCCCCGTGTGGTAACAGCATTGTTTACTTCACACTCACACTTCTTTGCTGTTTGTGTTTGTATCCTGCAGCCACGGCCCATCAGACAACAAAAGCCCTTCAGCACGGCGCCCGAAACATTCCTTTGGGTATTAGTCTGCCCTGTTGTTTGGGCCGACCTCTTATGCATTGGGGTTTTTTTTCAGGGTGGTGGTTGTGGCCTGCAGCAGTGGTTTTCAATTCAACCATATGCCACATTAGAAATCCAACCGTACAGTTTCTCAGAGCAAAGGCAGGTGTAGTTTACAATATGGAGCAAGCAACGGTGCGCTTTAAATATGACAGACGCTCACTGAATCATGACTAAACCATCGAACACGACCCCCCAGTAGAGCTTATCAGGCTTACACACACTTCCACATCCTCCAGGTGGAAACGCGTGTGACAATGAATGAAGAAGAAACTATCATGTTTTCTTTGTGAATAATTGTCTCTTTATCTCTTCTTAGAACCACAAACAATGCCAAACTGGGGAGGAGGCAACAAGTGTGGAGCATGCGGTGGGACAGTTTACCACGCTGAGGAAGTGCAGTGTGACGGGAAGAGTTTCCATAAATGCTGTTTTCTCTGCAGTAAGTACAGCAGACACCTGGACGTCAGGCCTCAGCTCGCTTTCAAAGGCCCGTAGTGGTGTTTCTGCAAGTAATAGCCCGTGAAGTACTGACTATTTTACTGCACTGCTAACCATTCTGCGGCTGTGCAGGAGCCCTCTAACAACATCCTGATGACATCATCAGAGAGAGACGCATTTGAAAGTAAAGACTGTGTTATAAAGTGGGGACATGGGCATTTGCCAGGGATGGAAGGTCCAAAAGAGGCTATAGAGCTGCATCTAGGGTTGGTATAATGTGCGTGCGTCCACCGGTAGAGATTTGGATACTGTTTCCACCACAGGAAACATACAGCAGAGACACTAAGGGAAGATGTATGCTGTATGTTCGGGGCAGACCATGCAGCATATCAGGGCGGGATTCTCGCGTGATCTCAGGACTGCTTACCACTTTCTCACGTGACGTGACAGTGACCGTTGGTGGCGTTAATGCTAACCACCTTACAGAAGAAAAACTCCTCGAAAAAACTAAACCCGAGCAACGTTGTGAGAAACAGGAAAGAAAAGGCTACAGGGAGCTTTTTGAAATGAAAAGATCACGGAGAGCTTATACATGAGAGCTGACTCTTAAGTCTCACATGTCACATGTCAGACACATTTGTTTGTTTGCTTTGAAGTAAAAGTCTCACACAGCTCAGACATTTTAGTAGCTGTTACCTAACTCTGCCATAAGTCTTAAGTCTTAATTATGTTGACGTAACACCGGCCGAGAGCAGATATTGCATCAACCTGCACATATTATGTGTATTTATAGTATAGTAACGGACTGTTTATCTTTTTGACTGTTTCTGCTTGGTCCAAGCTGCTGAATTGTTGTCAGTTTGTTGGATGGGTGCGTGGCTCGCCCTGCTCCTGAACCATCCTTGAAATGTCACTGAAGACGTTTTCCAGCAGAGACCTTGCACAGAGACCGGGGCTGTACAGACGCCTTCGTTTAGCTGCTATCAAGAGAAGACCAAAGCAATCTGAGCCACAAATGAAGAGTTTTATTGTTTTTTCATTAATTCCCACACAAAGGCAGCTTTGTCTGACGCCCCTTCTGAGGACATGATGAGCAGGGGTGCGTGGTGTCCTTGGCTCTCCTTTGCCCTTTCCTCCAGTTTCTCAGTTTGATGTTCTTTGACATTCACCACTTTTCATTTCTGTGTATGAAAGTCAGTTACATACTGATAGAAATGCCACACAGTAGCAAACAGAGCCTCATGTGACTCTGTACACTCACTGTGTCTTTATCTTCTTGATTTGCTTATATACGCCAGCGGCAATACTTTGGACTTTAATGATCTAACTGTAGCAGAAGGGAACTGGAAATACTTGTGATAGAAACTCAGAGAAACCATAACAGCTGCAACAAAGATAGTAGAGGAAATGTGAGGATTTAGAAGCGATTTGATTGGACATACAGCAAGGCTTTCATTTTGAATGTGTTGGCTCGAGACGTGACGGAAGACTTTTCTCCAGCCGGCTGTGTGAAATCTTAAACCAGACGGTCACACAGCCAGTGTGTGAAGAATACAACTAATCCCAACAGCCAGTGTGCGCTCTTAAGCCACTGCAGTGCTTTAGTTTCTTCAAACAATGCATTCTTTACTCTGTACTAACCTGCTAAAGTAGATTTCTCCAGCAGCTACTGTTACTATTGTTGTTAAATCTAATGTTCTGTTGCCAGAAAAACTAGTCGGCATGCATAAAAAAATGATTCCCACGACTAAATGCCTTCTCCTACTTTATATGTGAATATGTTATTGTTTTGGTTGAAATGACTACAATCGTTTGCTGTTTAAAGAAAAATGACTCGCTCACTACTGAAAGTTTGCAATTGAAACATAGAAAATGTTGAATGCATTCATACATTCATACTGAATGAAGTTGAAGTTCCAGTTTAGGTGTAAACACTTAAATTGAGCTAGAAGGGTCAGTTGAAGTGGGATTCTTGAGAAATTACAACCAGTTCAGGAGTAAACACTGAAACAGTGCAACCCTTGAAGAGGGTGAAAGATTGAAGGATCCTTGAAGGATTTTCTTTTCTTACAAAAGGTAAAAGATTTATAACCTGAAAGTGTTTGAAGTGTCAGCTGAACTCACTCACTCACTGACTTCCTGGTACTGGAGGCCTGAGAACTTCCTACCTAACAAACTGCAGCAATGATCTGCTGATGAGTGGGTGGAACACCATGGTTGAAATACTGCAGGCTGATGGGCTGATAGACAGCAGGTCTGATTGCAGGTGCAGAGCAGATGACAGCCACGCCCTCCCGGCTGACACACACACACACACACACAAAGAGATGGCACAAGAAACGAGTGAGGGGGAAAACACAAACAAAGGGGACATAATGAGCATCTTTCAGTTTAGTACACTTAAACTGGTACTCATTTATTTCAAGACGTTACCTGACCCGTCCAACTCACACTCTCACATCACCTGACCTTTCAGCTCATTTTAGTGCTTGAAGTTCAACTGAATCTTGATGTGACACTAAGCTCCATTCAGTGCTTACACTTAACCTGGAACCTCTTTCCATTTTAACTACCACTCCTCAGTATTTAAAATGTTTCATGTGACAGTTTTCGGCAGTGTGCAGACATTACTTCAGCCTTTTATCATTTTACAGCATCAACCATTTCTTCCTAAAACCAAGAATTATTATTTTTTTCCTGTCCTGATCACATGAAGATGCTGTGTTTCTTTGCTAGGTGCACGGTGACACCACGTACGTAACCTCTTCTCTCTGTGTGTCCTCAGTGGTCTGCAGGAAGGGCTTAGACAGCACCACTCTGGCTATTCATGACCAGGAGATCTACTGCAAGTCATGCTACGGGAAGAAGTACGGCCCAAAAGGCTATGGCTACGGTCAGGGGGCGGGGACGCTCAACATGGACCGAGGAGAGCGGCTTGGAATCAAACACGAAGAGTAAGCTGGGCGGCTGCGTGACCCTCAGTGTCACATTGTGTGTTTTAGATTTTCATGGAACCAGAGTTATCTGTGTGTGTGTGCTGTGTGGTCACTGTCTTTATGCTTTAAATGGTATTACATGGTGTTGGGAGTGCAGTGATATTATCATTATTGTCGAGCATTCTTTCATTACTGTATATGCCTCGTCAGCTCTGCATCGTTTCCATCTGATGGGATGATAAAAAGCAAATGAACAAGTTAACAGCAAGAGGCGCTGCCAGTAACTTCCTTTAAATTTGACTCATTTCGCAACTTCATAGATTCAATACGACTCAGGTGACATCTTGAAACGTCTGAATGAAGGATCATTCATCAGACAGTGTGTTTGGCGTGAGGCTGACAGGGTCAGTGAGTTCAGCGGTGTTATAATGATGTTGAGAAGCTGCGGCTGCTGACTGACGCCGCTCTCGTCTCCAAACAGCATCCATCGTGCTGAGCTTGAAACACTTCCAAAGTACATGAACTGGAAAAAAGAGTTTTCATGAAAGTTAATGTCAAATACAGACATGGTTATTATTGCCCACCACAAGTTGACCAGAGAACAGCGTGGTGCTGTGGTCCAACATGAGTCAGTGGAAGCTGGATGAGCCACTTCTGGGCGGCCTAGTGACCACAGAGATTGCCCAGTGATTCTTGTTAGCTTTTAGGGCCGCAAACTAAATGTGTGTAATGTCAATGTCCTGGCGCTTGTAGGACACCTCATCAGGCCAAACACGTGTGGCTGGAGACCTTCAGTTTAAATAAAACAGTGTGTCTGAAATCCAGCTTGGCTGCAGCAGTTCCCCGCTGGTTCTCTGACCAGTGTGGATCCAAGAGGAGAAAAGTCACAGCTGAAGTCTGAAGCATCATCCAATAGATCAGGTTCGTAGCTTTCCAGTCGGCTTTCATGCTGCATTAGAGGCCCCGGAACGAGACGGGTCTACTTTCTGACATCTGCTGCTGAGACCTGAACAGAGTTAGACTGTTGATGTGTATCCGTATATACACATGATAAAAACTACCCAGAATGTTTGCTCCTGCCCTGGTGTCCTGTCAGGTGATGACTCTCATGAAGGAGTTTATTATGTAAGCTGCAGGATCCACCCTCCCTGCTCTCTGTCCCCTGCCACAAAGGGCTTCATTCAGGGGCCACTGGGGCTGGCAGTCACCCTCTGATAAGCACTGCTCCAGGGCCCCATGCGCGCTGCTCACATTCCCACCACTGGGCGAGAGAGAGAGAGGAGCAGGGAGTGCCAGGGCAATGGCAGTGCAATCATTTATGAAGTTGTCAGACAACAGATATTTACTAATGTTGAACTGAAATATTACAGGTATTTATATATTTTTTGGAAACAATTTGTCTTGTGCTATATATGCTTTTTCTTTCCACCCCCGAGGACACAGACTCACAGACCGACCACTAACCCCAACCCATCCAAATTTGCCCAGAAGTTCGGAGGTTCAGAGAAATGTGCCCGGTGTGGAGAGTCCGTGTATGCAGCCGAGAAGATCATGGGCGCCGGCAAGGTGAGTTTGATCTAAAGATATATTTACAGATGGTGGAAGAAGAATTCAAATCACTAACATGAAGGGAAATTCAGGTATTTTTTACATATGTTGGGGTCTAACTGACTGACAGGTGGAAAATGTTAAAAGAGAAAAGTACATTCACTGAAAGTTCTTGTTTTTTGGTTTTTGTTAGTCTTCGTCTTCCTGCAACTACTCAACCTCTTGTGAGATTTCAGAGCGAGACTTCGCTTTCTGGACGCATTGAAGACTCTTAGTTTTGTGGTTTGATAATGATTTAAACAATGAATTAGCGATCAAAATGGTCCGTAAAACATTTTGGACCGTTTTTGATTTGAGCACAATCTGGTTTTGGATCATGGTTCATGTAGTAAATATTCCAGCATGAACTGAAGGTGAAGCCAGAATAAAAACACACTTTGGATACAACATGCACGCTCAGGCTGGAAACTGAGGCATCTGCCACGACGATAGCCAAGTCATCCATTTGTCTCTCACTATTTAAGCCAACATGGCGAAGGTGTACGGGCTGTGCCTGGGAATCAGACTCGTGGTCTCTAATCTGGTCCTTCTTGTTGACACTAACGACACAACGTGACGCGTTTCACAGAATCCAAGCTGCAGCGTGTGAACTTTACTGGCTTATAATTGACCTTTTCCAATACGCAGTGTGCAGTCGACTTTACAGAAGGATCATTATGTACAGTTTTAGCATCAACAGCCCCAACAGAAATCAGACCTCAAATGCAGGCAGCGTTGGTTCTGTGAACTCCCCGGGACCACAATCTTGTTTTTTTACAGCGCTGAACCACACGCATGAGGTTTAGTGTGTTCTCTCCTAATGAGAGAACACAAATCCTGTTTTCCGATTGAAGCCGTTCCATAAAGTTTGGATGGGAGCTTCCCAGCAGCTGGCGTTAATCGTGCGGGGCGGCCTGGACACCGGGGGCTCAGGCAGATGTTGTTGACGCACACATTTACAGTAGATGAAGTCATGAGGCCTGATGCAGGAGGATGTTTAGTCCTCAGGAAGAAAATCAATAGTGTGCGTGAAGCTGTCCCAGGAGGAGCAAACATTTCTGCTTCCTCTCGCTCATCGTGTGGATTTGCAGACGAGCTGATTGATAGCAGGTGGTGTCGTCGGGCGGAGAGCTGTGTTTCCCAACGTGAGGCTGCACTGACGCCCTCTTTCCACCAAACTAACTGGTCCTTGAACTGGTTCTGTTCAGGATTGTTGGAACGTTGGTGTCATGTAGAGAACCGGCCAGCGTTTCCACCAGTTTACAACAGAACCGTCGTAATCAAGGATGCGTCATCAAGAGAGGTCAACAGAAGCTGCAAGTTCTGCTTGTTTTTGAATGATAAGAAGACGTAAAAGACTGTTCTACACTGTTGTCTTCTTCATCCTCTGTCCAACCTGTAGAATATGACACGCCCACTGATGTCACACTTCAGGTCGAGGAAAGCCTGCTAGTTTTGGGGATTTGATGGAGACAGCGACACATGCCTAACAATTAAAATAATGTAGCATAAAAGCATGAAGGCAGAATTTAACAGCCGTCACCGTCGGCATAACATTGGAATTTCCCTCCTTCTCCTCACAGCCGTGGCATAAGAACTGCTTCCGCTGCGCAAAATGTGGCAAGAGTCTGGAGTCGACCACTCAGACTGAGAAAGACGGAGAAATCTACTGCAAAGGTGAGATGAAACTAAATGTGTGTAGCGATGATTCGATAACAGCATTACAACAGAAGGTTTCCGTCACAAATGTGAGTGCCTTTGTTTGTTTACCTTGTCGAGCTAACAGCCGCTTGCTGCACACTAGACTGTAGAGGAGTCCGACCTCCAGTGCTTCCTCGCTCCTCATCAGCACAACGAGACGGGACGGTTTGGTTATACAGAAGACAGTGATGCACACATATAAACAGACGTAAACACACACGTCAGCAGACGGATGTTTGCTGGATGCCAATGAAACTAGTACTGACGAGGAGGAATGCTGCATCAGCGCTCCAAACCCAAACAGGCCAGACTCTGCGGCTGTCAGTCAGCGGGTCTGTCTCTCACGTCTCACTGTCCTCTAACGAAGACATCCTGACTCTTGACTTTGAGGTAGAAAGCTAAAGCGATTTCCAAACACTGTAACATTATATGTGGGACAATTCAGGAGTGGTTTGCAGAGATTTAAATAAAGCAAGAAAACGCTTTCTCCACACACACACACACTCACACACACAGGTGCTTTGTATTCTGGCAGATTAGACCTCTACTCATGGTGAAGGTGGCCACTGTGATGGAACGAGTTGCAACAGGAAAGTAAACGACGGAGATGTCACCGCAGAAAAAGTGCAGGTGTAAATAATAAATGGATGGCGGTTCAATTCCATTTAGCTGCTTCGGTTTTGTGAAACCGCCTCCTACATACTAGTATGCAGTATGAAACTGAAATGGATTTATTTTGCAGTATTCTAGGCCAGGCTGAGCCGGTTTAGAAAAGTGGAAGTGGACTCAATAGCATCCTCTTAAGGTCTGAAAAGAAAAAGTAATAACGTCCCAATTTCTGCTTGCTCGATTCAATTAGAAACAAATATAAGTGGTACTTTTATTTATATTCCTCCCTGTCAACCACTGACGTGGTAGTGTTGTTGACTTTAGGAAGTTAGGACAAAATGAAAAAATCAGTAGGCGTGTTCCACCACTTTGCATTGTGGGACTAGGCGTAGGTAGACTGGTCTGAGGCATACTGGAGATCAGTACAACCTCCAGGTTCTGGCATACTACATGCTACATTTTGGCCACATCAGTGAGAGCTGCTGGTACAAAAACAGCCCGTCTCCGTTTACTGGGACATTTGAGTGGAACAGAACCTGCGATAATATTTCAGTAACACTTCACAGTAAAGCACAGTTACCCGGAAACCTTTTTATCCATCAGGCTAGTATCGGTGTGATCTGAACTCAGTGGGAATTACTTTGTGGTGCCCAAAGAACCAAAAAGAAGTCACAATGTCTCCAGCAGCAACATGTTTTCCTCAAATAAAGCAACACGATTGGTCACAATAATGGAACATATGTGCAGCTCAGTGATGGAAGCAGCTACTTGATAGGGAAGGAAGCAGGTTGACTCTTTGGGATGAAATAAAACTCAGTGGATCAGCGGTGGGATTTAGTGAGGTGGTTTTTGATAATGAACAGTGTCCAGCAGAGATGTGGTGGAGAAAAGCATCTCAATGATACTGAAAGTGTCATTTTGTTCTGCCCTGTTTGCTGTGAACCCTCCAATACCCAGCAGATTAAAAACACAAGGTTTTTTATCTGTTCACATACGGAACATATTGGTTAGCCACAGACACGAAGAAGCCCTTTAGTTTTAGGCTTGTAGATTTCTTTTCTATAACACTTACCCAGATTGTAGTGGGTAATGTAAGGATAAGGATGTTCACTCTTCCTCTTCGTCTCTCCACAGCGTGTTACGCCAAGAACTTCGGGCCCAAAGGGTTCGGTTACGGCCAAGGAGCCGGTGCACTGGTTCACGCTCAGTGACGGCTGAACTGGATCACCCAGTCACACCTCTTCATTCCTCTGATCAACATCAGCCAGGCCCTTGTCTTGCCCTCAAATGATTTTGTTGAAAGAAGTGCTCGTGGTACAAATAAAAACATTAAACCAAAACTTGTTCACATTTGAATGTATTTTATTATTAAAGCCATTAAAACTGAACCATGCCCATATGTTTACATCTGAAGCGGAGTTACAGTGATGTCTGAAGGTGGGCAGAGAGGCACTGGAAATGATTATGTGCTTTATCTTTTTTTTGAATGCATGTTATTATCCCACGTTGCGAGGTGACAGGGGAGACAGAACAGAGACGTTTTAGGCTGCTGGAAGAACTAGTGAGGACTGAAATGGCTTTGAATTCATGTCCTGATGAGCTGGGGGTGCTGAACTCTGCCCTAAAAACAAACAAGAAAAATCACGTTGACCTCCTGCCGCCACTTAGAAGGCATTAATTGAACACAAGTGGTTAGTTACTGGTGCTGATATGAAATCTACAGCCAAGTCATGACCTTTGACCTTTAGAGCGCGCAAAAAAGTAGCTGCTGTGTCGTCTTTGTAGGGCAGAAGTGACATCGGTGGTTGGTTATCGAGATGGAAGAGGGGAGTGAAACACAGAATTATGACACAACCATCCCCCCTTTCTGATGATGCAAACATGAGGCCCAAACGTTTTCGGAGGCCTTAATGTAATATAACCTCCTCTCTATCTTTAAAACTATTGCATGATCACATTTCAGCTTTTAGAAAACAAAAACAAAAAAACATTTGGCGTCTGCCTTAGTTCTCTAGTGTCTTTGCTTTACAATTTGTACATCCAGTAGTATAACAAACCCAGCGATATATGACATAGAAATAAAATAAAAAACTCTTTAGGATGGCTACAGAGTCCACAAGCATGGAACATTCAAATATTTTACACACTTGCACAGGAGGGCCCGACTGCAAATCTGACGACCTTAAAGAAAACTTCCACTAAACACACGGGATTTGAGAGAACAGAACTAATAAAAAAAAGAAACAAACAGGAAAACAAACAGACAAATGAACGTAATGCAGAAAAGTACTTGCAAATACTTAACATTCACTATATACAGACACGTGGCTTGCCGGGCCGTCACCATGGTGATGACGATGGGGTCGGGTTAGCCCAGCTGTCCCAAGCATCGTACATGCAGTGGAGTCTCTTGGCAGGGGATCATTTCGGGGACTGTAGGGGTTAAATGTCTATAGACAGCAGTGACATCACTAAAAGCTACGGTCATACACTTGGGAGTATAGTCACTTGACTTTCTTCGTTCCGTTTGGTTGGAAGAAATCCTCCAAACTCAAGCTGAAAAAACTTTTGAAGCACCTTCAACTAACACTGAAGAAAAAAAGAAAAGAGAAAGACGCTGTTTATGTACAGATGCACATTCTTTACACTTCAGTCCATCCTGCTGCTGCTGAGCCGACTGCGCTCGGGTCCAGACGGGAAGTGATGGGAGTCAGCCATGCTGATGGGCCCCTCCTCCTCCTCTCTGTAAACAATAGACGCGTCCGTGTGAAGCGCTGCTGCTGGGCCCTTGTGTTCAGTAACGGCCCCAAAAAACGAACAAAACAAATTCAGTGCAATGTTGTAGGCAGACAAACAAAACAAATAAGACTACAGCGCTTTGAGAGAAACACGTGGAATGAACCTTTCTTGTAAACTCGTCTGTTGCTGCTGCGCTCTCTTTCTGCTGCTCAGCTCTGCTGTTAATAAATACACTCGCCGTACCGGTCTGTAGAGACTTTTATGGTAAAGGTCCCGGGCTTCCATGTCAAACAGCTGCAGGTACTTGTTTCACAATTTCCTTGTTCCTCATAAAAACCTACTGTTAAAATGATGTGAAATGTAAAAATGATGGCGCTAGAACATAGTTTATCTATAAATAGTTTTAAAATAAATATACCTTTATCACATTGTCTGTAGGATCATTTCTGTCACGCCTGTGGTGGTCGCCGCTGGACAAGTCCCAACTCATGCTCCTGAACATGCATCAATACTGCACCACAACTGTTTTCAGGTTATTAAAAAACTAAAAAACAGCTTTATTTCCGCAGGTGAGCGGTTGGCACTCCTCCAGCAGCTCCACCTGTAACCTTCAGATGAACTATGTTGGCAAATTCTCACCAGCTTGACTCAAAATTCATCACGGTGAAAAATCGAGACCTTAAAAAGACATTCCCTTACCTCTATCATACTTTCAAACTAATTCATGGTTTTAAACAAAACAACAAGAAACTTTTCCTCGGCTTCCCTGGCAACCACAGGTAATTATCACAGGAACAGCAGGGTTCCTGAACCAATCAAAAACCAAAGAAACAACATACAGGCGACGTCTGGGACACCATAAATAAGGAGAGAAAGTGAGAAGGGGAAAAAAAGAGCGATTCTGCCACTTTACGGCGCTGCTGTCTCTGCAGCGTCACGTCTCCGGTACAAACAGAAGAGCTTTTATTTTGTAATCCCTCTGGTCTGTGGGCCTCTCTCCTCTCCGCTTGTGCCTGGCAGCAACGCACCGTCCAAAGGGCTCGGGAGAAGAGACGAGGTGGAGGGGTGGTGGGGCGGGCGGTGTACAGTAATGAAGTCTGATGTTGTAGAATAGTAGTAGTAGTAGTAGTAATAGTAGTAAAGGTGTGGGCGGAGGGAGAGGGCGGGGGTGTGGTGTTGCCCTGTAACAGCATGCTAGTCCTGGCTGATTCTTTTCCCCACCCAAGTCTTTTGATCGGTGAGGGAGAGGTGGTCCAAAAAAGCAAGCGCTCCCAAGAACAGCATCGCTCCGATATGAAGGCCAGGGATGAGGAGGGTGGGGGGGCGGTAGAGGGTAATCCTTCGTAACTTCATTCCAGCCGGCGACGCTCGACTCCCCCCCTGCTCCCCCCACCGCCGCCTCTTCTTCCTCCTCCTCCTCCTCCTCCTCCTCCTCTACACCAGCTGGTAGCCCGAGCCAGACGTCTGGTCGTATTCTATTGTGTACTGCGTGGTCCAGTCCACCGCCACGGGCCGGATCAGACCGCAGCAGCGGATCTCGAAGAAGTCGATGAGATTTCTGAAGCAGCCGTGGCTGGAGGGGGGGGGGGGAGAGAGAGAGAGAGTCATCACTTCTACAACATTGTCAGATTCACGTTGGACAGTTAAAAAAAAAGGATAAGAATTGATGCAGCAGACATATTGGCCTTATTATTCAACTCGTTCCTCTTCCTTGTCAGAACCTGGTGTCTACATTACCCAAAATGCAACTCAACTGACTACAGTTCTAAAGATGGTAAAGACAGGATGGAGAGGGTCTATGGTGTGCTATATTAACAGTTCTACGTCTTACCATTAGTAGTTGGTCCAAAAACATCTAATCTGTATTAAGAGAACAAAAGCTTGCAGGTAATCAATGCGAGCCGCCATCTTGCTCCTACTGTTTACTTCTGTTGTGAAGTGTGGAAACGTGGGCTGGTTCTCTAGATAGCACCAACGTTCCAAGAATCCTGAACGGAACCGGTTCTAGAACCAGAGCTAATATGGTGGAAAGAGGTCAGGTGAGGACTGGCTGTCAGGAGCAACAGGGACGTTGTTAAGAGACAATGCTGTTGGTTATTTAGAATGCTATGAGACTTTCCATCCTCTTCAGTTGTACTGGGGAGGAAGAAGGTTGTTTTTTTTCTGCATGGCTGGATACCACGATGGGTAAGTGACAACACTTGATTGACTCGTAATTAATGGAACCCCCTTAAATGGTGAGATTCAGCCCTCTGTAGTAAACAAACAAGGGAAGATCATTTACTTGAATGGGCTCTCGATGGACGTGGCTGTGACTTTAAAGTGCTTGTATCTCCGAGCGTTCATCCTCTCGTTGGTGGTGAT
Source organism: Nannoperca australis (assembly GCA_036023655.1). Classification (NCBI taxonomy): domain Eukaryota; kingdom Metazoa; phylum Chordata; class Actinopteri; order Centrarchiformes; family Percichthyidae; genus Nannoperca; species Nannoperca australis. Next base: position 34,103 of record JAVQJD010086776.1, read on the forward strand.
TCCCAAAGCCGCGATCTGAGAGAGGTGAAGCAAAGCGGTCACGCTTACGTGTGAAAAACTCAGAAGTCCTAGTTCTACAGAATGTTTTCTATGCATGTTTAAAAGTAGTCAAATGTTAAACCCAAACCTGGTAGAGCTGACACATGATGAGCACGGCCACCCACATGAAGTGGAAGATACTGTTGAGGAACATCCAGAACATCCAGGGGGAGCAGGAGGCGATCTGGGTCAGATAGAGCCAGAAACCATCCTTGGCGTAACTGGTGGCACAGTGGATCCTCCAGTCTGAGGGGGAAAGAGCGAGAGGTAAAGGAGTTGGCAGAGAAGTAGAACGAGTGGAGTGAGAAACGCTGTTTTTCCTACTCACAGGAAATGCAGCCGTATATCATCCAGCAGATCATGCAGAGCAGGAAGAACAGATAACCCATGAAGTAGCGGTGATTCCCACTTCCTGTACAAGAGAAACAAACACAGCCATGTTACCCTGTTCACCATTCTTATGTTAGCATGCTAACATTTGCTCATTACCACTAAACGCAAAGTACAGCGGAGGCTAATGGGACTGCCATTAGTTTCAGTTATAAGATGATCAACCATTTGAACCAAAGTGGGGGTTAAATGGAAACTTTGATCTGATGGTGGCGCCAGGGTGACCAAAGATAACTCACAATCTGGTTTCAGTCTGGACCAAAATTTGTGGACGGATGGACAAAGACATTTAGAGATCCACACCGCTAGAATGGCTGAAAAGACGTGTGCAATGGAGACACTATTCAATGTGCAAATTCATGCAGACGAGTGCAAATAAAGGAGCTTAACGGCAGTAGAGATAAAAGATAACCGCTGACGTGACCAGGTGGCTGGTGTCATGCAAGCATGGAAGACATTTAAGTCTTTGTTTCATTTCAATTCAATTCAATTCAATGCCTTACTGAAACCTGGCTGTGTCATGATGAATATGTTAGCCTAAATGAATCCACTCCCCCAAGTCACATTAATACTCACATCCCTCGAGCCCCAGGCCGAGGAGGTGGAGTTGCAG
>JAVQJD010086779.1:0-12533 GCA_036023655.1 Nannoperca australis
CCAAGTCCAAGTCGAGTTTCAAGTCTCTCATTTTTTGTCAAGTCAAGTCACAAGTCATCAAAACAGCGACTCGAGTCGACTCGAGTCCAAGTCACAGTGACTCGAGTCCCCATCTCTGCCAAGGACCCTGTTCCAAAGGATACTTTCATTCTAACGGCCGAGCCACACCACCAACCACCGTTAAAATGATCTGTTAATAATCATACTGACATCAAACCAGCAACAGTACACATTTCAGTTTCAATATTGATCTCTGTAGAAAATAAAAAATTCCCAGTTACAATTGAGCACAGGCCTCTTAACCTTTTCCTGTCTAAACTAAATATAAATGAAATGTAACATTCTGTCTTTGATGACTGTTATCAAAGGAAGCTGTGTAAAAAAGAGGGCTGGCAGCAGGAATGCTTCCTGTGTGGACCCCACAGGAGTGCCAGATGCAGTTCACCTGCCATATCCGGCGGGTGCCCCATGGGTCTTCTCCAAGCTGATGTGTTTCGATCACAGTGGGAGGGAGGAGGTTATTAGATTTTATCGGTATGCATGCCATGTTGGAGGCTGGCAGCAGGAATGCTTCCTGTGTGGACCCCACAGGAGTGCCAGATGCAGTTCAGTGAGGCAGCCGTCATGTGCTGCTCAGGTTGGCGGTGTGGCCCGGCCCATAATGTTTGTTGTCAAAACAGTGCATTATGAAGATGAATAGCCTACATGTTGTTTAGGGCCACTTTTGTGGAATTGGTGGAAATTGAAAAAACATTGCTAATAAGGCTAGAACACGTTTTTTTATGTGTTAGCAAGAGTGCGATATGGTTCATGGCTTCCTCCTCCCTCCTTTCTCACCGGCTCCACTCTAGAGGTTGAATTTAAGAGATTATTTTTACTTCCAAAAAATATTTGTTAACAAAAACTCACCGTGCAAAGCATGATAAAAGCATTGTACCTCACACAGGGTCAGTAAATAAAAGCCCCTTGCTGCCCTGCCCTCTCAAAGAACAGCCTGCGTGATGAATCAGTTCAGATACACTGAGTTGAGAGGACAATTTGCAGCTTGATCAACAGCACTGACAGCACAAATGATGAGCTGCACTTCAAACAAGAAGTACAACTGTCATCCGCTCAAATGATTACAGGTCTGACCACTGCCAGTAAATCACCAAACTCTAAGAAAAACGGCATGCCGTCCCTGCCGTTCCAACCTTAGAAATAATAGGCTGTGTACACACCTGTGGTGAGCCACATCCGGCTTGACCTTGCACTTGTCAGCGTTCGCTCAGATAAATTACACTTTTGAAGTCGTTTGTGGAAAATATTAAATCAGGCAGCTAGGCAGACTGCTGGGTCAAAACACATACAACAATAAATTGGCAGAGGCGATCGAGGGTTAAAGTAAACAAACTGATTGGTAAACAACCTCAATTATTTATCTGTGTAATGCAGCAAAACCCAGTCTGCACCGGTGAAACCCCTGCACTGTGGCGCAGGCAGAAATTTAAATCAATTCAGACCTTGGACCGTAATTTGTTTGCCACAAGCCATCTAAACTGCCTAATTGGGAGCCCAAAGCACAGGGGCTTTTTTATAAACAGCAGATTGGATTAAGGCATGGCTGTGGATAAGAGATTCTAAAGATACTTTCAGAGGATTACTCTTAGCAGATGTGAATATCACATCAAAAGGGATTTGAAAGTGTCAGTCGGTGGTGGATTTATGCACTGTGGGTGCGGGGTGTGTGTGGGGGGGTATGTGCAGCTGGGTTTCTCTGTGTTTGTAAGAAAAGGAGTGAAACTTTCTTCAATCTGAGAACACAACGTCACTGTGACATGAACAAGGATGCCGATAGATTATTATTATTATTACCGGACATTGTTTAAATTTAACCTACAATCCAGCCTGGTAACAGAACATTGAAACTTCACCTAAATCTTTGGTTTATTCAGCGATTCTAAAGGGTCTAGTGTTGTTAAAGTGTCTAGTGTCCTGGTTACAGAGACAATTGACCAATCAGTGTTTAGCAGGCAGGATTAAGAACATACTGTATCAGTTCAATATACTGTACGGCTGTGGCGCAGGAGATAGGGCAGGTTGTCCATCAATTGTAGGGTTAGTGAAAAACACAATAATTAAGTTTTATACAGTGGAAGCTGTGAATGTCCAATGCCAAACACAATATAGCATTAAAACAAAATTTGATAATGTCGAGGTCACCATAAGAATGCTACAACTTCTCGCTCTCTGAAGACAGAAGTTGTTTGCAGATTTCAAATCAGTGGGCATGGTTTACAAATCTGTGCACGGAGATTATGAATCTAAGAGCATGGTTTGTAACAAAGAGTACAAATTTACAGTTGGCTCTCTTTTTTTCCCCCTCAGTTGGGCCCAAGGGGGCTCTGTAGAAATGGAAGGAAAAAGAAGAGACAGGAGGAAAATAACGAAAGGAGATCAGTATGAGCTGCCACACACAGGCTGTGTTGCCGTGCATATGTTGCTATGTAGCTACAGATAATGTCTGTACACTCGGTACATTAGCTGGTCCAGCATTAGCTGAATGAGAAACAGTCTGCTAGACTTCACTCAGGAAATAAGCCTGATGACATGTTTGGACCTGGAGACTACATTTTGTTAACAGAAAGCCTGTGTTACAAACTGAAGTCATGAGTTTAAAACAATAAAGTGGCAGGGAGGGTCTAATAAAAAGATGCTACTGGTTGCATTATGGGAAATGTAGGATCCATTGTTTTTGGAGCTTGACCCACATTAAAGACTAAATGTTACGCCCTCTGCTGCATCAATCTTGATTTTTTGTTCACCTGTTTCTCGTGAGTCCCCCAACTTTATGGCAGAGCAATACTAATGGTGCCTTCAAATAAAACTCATGGGCTCATGATTATGACATGGGACATAATGTTCACAATATGCTTGGCGTTCAAGTAAGTTGTGAGAACATCACTGCTAGAAAATGGCAACCTGGACGCCAAAAAGCCAGTGGCTAACTATTTAGAAAGCTAGTGAGCAGGTAAGGTAGTGCAGGAATTGCAAAGGCATAATGAAAAGATGAAAATGGAAAGCTGTATCAACATTTTCCTCAGACACAAAATTGTATTAATTATTATATGGACCCCTCTCGTAAAAATGGTAAACACTACCCCCATTTGAAGGCACTATATGTCAGTTCAGTCACAAAAAGTTTACCTTTTTTTTCCTTTGCAATTAAAGAAGATAAATCCCAGTTCTTTTGAAATGGAAAATGTATGGTGCCGTCAACATGCACATGCTGATCACCCACCTTTCATTTATTTTCATTCACACCATTCTTCCATCCTTAATTAGCCATCACTAAAAATAATTAAAAGACCTGCTTACAAGTCTAATGAGTCAGAGGAATTAAATGAGAAGCTGTTGGCCACACACATTCCACATCAATCTCATTATCCCAGTGCCCTTGTCAGTTTCGTCCCTGTGCGAATGGACAAAACAATTTGAGTCCACGCCCTCTGACAGACATCAAAGTGTGTTTGAACTGGCACTTTGCAGGATCACCTGCCATATCCGGCGGGTGCCCCATGGGTCTTCTCCAAGCTGATGTGTTTCGATCACAGTGGGAGGGAGGAGGTTATTAGATTTTATCGGTATGCATGCCATGTTGGAGGGATTTCCATCCTGAGCAGAGAGCAGCGGAGAGAGACAGAACCTGAATCGACAAGCTGCACAATGACCTGCATTGAAATTCAGTCCCATCTCCTCTGAGACACACACTCTTCAAACTCACACTGCATACTACCAATCTATACGAACAGTCACGGATGTAAACACAGACCCTTAACATTTCCATATGGTAAGAACATGTACATGCATACACATGTGCATAGGCTTAAGACATGATTTGTATACACATAAATACTCTCAGGTACCTACTCATGTACTCATAAAAACTGAAATTCTGCAAACTTTCTGTCAGAATATATAAATTAAGATGATACTGCAGCTCTTTTTTACATTTGTTTCATAATGCAAAACAGGTTTGGGACATGTTAGTGAAAACATCAAGCTTCAAGCCTCAGAGGGGCCAGCATTGCTGCCAACGTCTGAGCTGTACTCACTGGATCACTTCATAGTGTAATGTTGATACAAAAAGGCATCCCCCTTTTTTTACAAAGCCCACAAAGAGTTAAGTGATTCTAGATGTCTGCCACATTCAACATTTAGGTAGGACCCATTGTACTGTAAGGATTTGTATTTCACTTGGAAAGTGTAAGCTAGCTAGCCTTGCTTGCTAACGTTAGCACGGATTGTCCCACGTTACTTACGTTTCATTTCAACACCTGCCGAGTCAAACACAGCTCATGCACACTTACGCTGTCTCCATTTGGATACTTCCATTAGTACACTATCATGTAGTATACTGTTTACACTATGTACTTACTTGCAAAGTGCGTGAATTTTGACATGGTAGTGTCTTAAATTAAACACGGCTGTTCACAGAAATGAAAATTGCAGCATTTGACTGCTTCTTCTTCTTAATGGTGAATTGCAACCGGCGGAGCATTATGGTCAACAGTTGTCGCCCTCCTAAATATCTGCCGGCTTGTTTGCTTGCTTAACTTAAATTCAATATAATTAAAAATTAATAATTATTTTTACTTTTAGTGTGGTGTTCACCTTAACAATCATAACCACAGACGTCATTTTCATAGGTTGGTGGTCCCTCCTCTTCTGCTACGTAGCCAAGATGAAGCCCATTGACCATTGAGTGCACCATTATGAGTACACCATCCGGGTACTCATAGTGCACTGCATTTTGCAAAGTGAATGCACTAATGCACTTAAAATAACAAATTGAGACACAGCTTTAGTGTTGTGTTTGTCCCACATTACAGAAGGGATGGGGTCTAGGTAGCATTACCTGTCTTTTTACAAGTATGGTGATGACTTATGACCGGACTTTCAGAACTAACAGCAACTCTGCACTCAATACACTCTCTCGTGTTCACAGTTATGACACGGATTAATAAATGTATGGAATAACATAGTGATGTATTAAGTGTTCAGATCACAGATGGGATAAGCAAGCACTAACAGTGGTGGCCACCAAGCTGGGTAACTGCCTGTGTGTCTGTTGGAACTGAAGTGATATTATCAACTATTGTCAGTGCTCGCTAACACATATTGAATCTATTGTATTACAGTAGTCATTTGAAACCAAAAATGTACGTCCCCTGGAGAACACTAATGTAAAAATAAATAAAACTTAAGTTTCTTCTCTTACAGTTTTGACTAAATAAGCACACAAGTCAAAACAAACACCAAGAAGACTAATTTCTAGAAAGAAATATTGACTTCAACAGAATCACACAGAGCTCACACAGGTACAACACACATACACACATTCACAAACCACAGCTCAGTGTAACTTATCCTGGAGGAAGGCTGTCTCTCGGCTCCTCTAGGGGAAGTGTGTGTGTGTGTGTGTGTGTGTGTGTGTGTGTGTGTGTGTGTGTGTGAGGGATTGCACTGATCGTAAACAACAGCAGCAGGGAAACAAATGGGTGGTCGCCGACGGCTTCATCCCCGCACCCAATCAATGATGCACGATAACGAAGCAGCGAGGCCTCGGGGGAGACGGATGGAGTCCGGTGTCGGCTGTGGAGTCTCTGTCAAACACACTGGCAGCAGAGCACCGTGCTGTTTTGCATTTCTGGATGAGGCAGTGTTGCAGTTAATTAAAAAGCTCAGAGGAGTATGACATGCAATGTGCAGGCAGGGCAGGCTGTACATTAGAGTAGTGAGGATCCATCTCACGCGGGTTCTTGAGTATTTTTCCATGACTTTCACATCAGCCAGGCTCTTTGTTCTTTCATTTCTTTTCTGCCTTTTTGATGCATGCTGCTTTGGGGAATAACCCAGCAGTAAACATGCTCTCCCAAAGGGATGTTGAATTCCCTATCTAAGCCAGTCAGTAACAAATACGTCACCTTGCTTTGTGTTTCTCCCTCAGGGCAGTCAGTGCATGTCTGAATCCTGGAACACAGCAGGTGAATGCAGGATGTCATTGTCCAAAGATCATTTTGTCAAAATCTTATTTTAGTTTTGATTGAATTCAGCAGTTTCTGGAATATTGTGTGTGATGTATGACCTGGTTTACTTCACTTAAGTAGCATTTTGCAGATGATAACTGCTACGCAACCACCTGGGGCTCCACCTTCTTTCCTCTTCCTTTTTTTCCTCATTTGCTCGGATGTCTGCATTCATGTGTGAGTTGAGAGGTGAGGGGGATGGTCGGTGGGTGCATTGATTTTTATTTATCTCACTTCATTGTAGCCCCACCAGATCAAACGTTGCCATAATCACACTGCATAAACAGAAATAACTGTTACTGCGACGTCCCCATATATCTCAAGGCCTATTAAATAATTTAGATCAAATCACCATGATCTATCATTAAAGGGTAATTCTGGTATTTTTAAACCTTTGTACATAATTTGGAGTCTAACTGACTAATAGGTAGAAAAAGGGTTGGAATTGGTCCAGTAGATCGCCTTAGCCAGCAGCCACGAAACGAGCTGCAATGTCTGCAAAGCAATCCTTTCGGGCAACTTGGCCCATCAAAGTATATTCACTAAAAGTGCTTGTTTTTACCACTGACAGGTTCACATGTCTGACAACATTAACAAAAAGGTATACCTCTGTAGGGATCCTTTCCATAAAGAGTAACCCCCAGGCCACACCGCCTACCTCCACCTGAACGTGACCAAATGCTGCGGTGCTGCTACAGCCAGCTCTACCTTTCTACATTGAGTTTGTCTTTGAAAAGAGCCATCAATAATTTAATTTAGACAGAAACAGGTTAAGAGGTGTCTGATCAGTTGTAACAGGGGAGTTAAAATTATGTGACATTCTTTAGATATAGACATTGAAACTGAAAGGTATAATGTTGCTGCTTTGATATTAGTATGGTTATCAACAGATCATTTTCACCGTCTATTTTCGCTGGTGCTAAATATAGGGAAACTGAACAATTTCTGAGATTTTCATTTAAGAACTTTAATATTATTATATAACAGCTATCTGAAAAGTCCCATCAGTAACCACAGGGCCCTGTGGAGGTTTATTTTACATTAAATATTTCCCTCAAACATCATCTTGAAATTCTGTTTGAACAGGAAAAATGTGCAAAAACAACACTGGAAGAAAAATTGCTAAATCTCTTTTGCTGCCAGCTTGGAGAGTGAAAAATTATTCCCGTAGTTGACAGGCTGATAAGAGCAGAAACTGTGAGGCAAGGTCACCTTCAGATAAACTAAGCTCTGCTAAATCATTTATCACAGAAGATGATAGACGAGAAAGCGAGACCTTGACGTCAGGAATCATGGGACATGACTGGGAAAACATGAGTGTTCAAAAGCAAACACACAGCCTAGATTGGAGCTGAAATGTCAGGTGACAGATCAGAAGAATTTTGATTATTTTTGCTCAGGCATTCATTTGTGCTTCAGTAATTATTAACCTAGAGGGACACAAGATGCAAAATAAGAACAAAATGAATAAGGAACTCTTTACCATTTGGGAAAAAATGTCAAATTAAGTAGATTTTGGTTAATATCAATAAAATGTATATTTAAAAAAAAGACAGGTACATATGGATCCATTGTCGTAGTTCATTTGTTCCCCCACTTTCATTAATTTGCATACTTAAAACTTACAAACATGTCCACAAGTCAGTAATTTACCTGACTGGATTTAGTTCAAAGGTTGTCAAACTATGAGCGCCCATTGCATACTCATAACTCAAGTAACTCACATTCTCTCTCTCTCACACACACAAACACACACACACACACACACACACACACACACACACACAAACACACACACACACACACACACACACACACTTTTAGATTCAGTGTGACTTGCACTTTTTGAGGATTATCATTATTTCTGAGGTCCATCATGAATATATGTCTATAAAGCTGCTTAGAAATCAAAGAAAATGATGCTCCTTAGAGCTTACCTGACAATCATCAAGTTTTCTTCAGTATCAAAGTAATCCAGTGATAGTTCAGCAGACTTTTAATTGTGTCAATTTGACAACATGTAAACCAATGTAACCTAAACAAAACAGGGCTCAAGTTGTGGTTTAAAATGCAACTCACTGACTTCATGGCGACATGACTGAAGTGGAGGCGAAAAGTGTCGGACTTTGAAAATCCATGATGTAATGAAATTACTAACATCCTGTCCATTACTTGTCCCATCGTATCAATGTATGTATCTATTGTTGCTGTTGCTGAAGTACACTCCTATATCATTGCAGTATAGTTAAACCACTGGAGGCAAAAACAAGATTTTTAGGGGTGTTAAAGTCCTCTTTGAAATCTGAATATCTTGGCCTCTTGGTACTTTTACTTATTAACTTCAGTTTTCAATTATCTTTCTTTTCTAATCTGTCTCAACTTAATCAAACTTTCCAAACTGCTACAAAGACTTTTTTCATGTTGGGTTTTTCCCTTCACTTCAGTGTATGTTTTGTTTTGTTGGAGCCAGAATCTAGTGGCCATTCGTGTGACTGCATGTTATGACACTGGCTTCATCTGTGTTGATTTAACTCCATTAATATACCAAACTGCCGTGGCAGCACGAGAACCTAACTAAACTAAACTAATCCCAGACCTACTACATGAATCTCTAAACTGAATACTGCATTGCATTGAATTATACACTAACATCAGTCAGCTGCTTCCAGGTAGAATGGCCTATACTTATCTGCGTTTTAAATGTCAAGATTTGATTTGGACTAGTACTTAGGAACACTTTGAAAACAGCTGGACACCAACACACACACACACACACACACACACACACAGCATGGTGGTAGTGAGGCCCTGACAATGTGACTGGTTCCACTATGAAACATGATGCCCAGTTTGTGTTTAATCAAGCCCCTGACTTATCAGTTGATACTGTAATTTAGTGAACAAACAGGTCTCAATCTAAAAGGCTAATACTGCATTGGAATTCAGTCTGGTTCTTTTTCCAGGATAACATTCTTAGGAAACTTTCTGATGATTATTTCTGGACAATTCAACATACACTAGATGATTTTCAACAGCAAAGTCAGCTCATCCTCTTTAAGTTTCATTTTGTTCCCCTCAAGTCTGTCAGTGAATAAGTGTTTGGACTTCATTACAGCTTGGGCGAGGTCTCTGCGGATCATTTTAGCCCTGAGCACCAGCCGCTGATGCTAGGGAAATGTTAATTACCTTGCCAGGCACATTCAACATTCAGACACTCCTCTCTCTCACACACACACACACACACACACACTTGCAGAGATGGTGTCTATGCCTCTGTGCTTCCTCTTTCCTGCTCTGACTGTGGACTTTGGAGGAAACCAGAGACAGCATGGCTCATCCCACAGGCACAAAATGTTCTAGAAACTTCCAGTCTCATTCCCATCTCATCATGCCTTCTGTTAGTGGATTGTGGTAATGTTGAGATGGTTCGAGAGGTCCACCTGTGACTGCAAACACGATGAGTATGTTTAAAATACTTATACTAATTGTTGATGGAGTCACATGAGATCGCCAAGCAAGATGGAAGTGAACTGAATCACCCTGACAGACCCACCTAGTTAACCCACCCCTGCATGTCAAATCAGCTTCTTAGAATTAGAGAACTGATAATTAAGCTATTTTACTCATTTTTGAAGTTTGGTGATCCATGCATTGTGTAGGGGGCATATGCATGTAAATGATCTGCGTCACAGCATAATCAAACACTGTAACACTTTGTGTGACATTTTAGCCACACTCTTGCACTCGCACAAACGCATGGAGTAAACAGACTTTAAACACAGACGTGGATCGGATGTTACATCATTGGCCACTAAAACCAGGCGGATAGATTTCTCTTAAGATTAGCATCTGTTTTAGGACCGGGTGACCCAAAATGCCTCCTTGATGGAAACTCTGGGGTACACATGGTTTTGCATATGTGTGCTAAATGCAACAGTCTCGCACAATGTAAACCTCTAAACAGTTTCTTAATAAAGTATTACTGTACAATGAATATCAATCTGCAGGTTATTTTTTGGTTCTGTTTGCCTGCAAGAACTTTAGAAAAAGTGTGAAGCACGCAGCTCAGTATGTAGCAGTCAGGGTAGCATGCGGTAAAAAACTAATGAGGTACATTAGTGACTATCACTAATAGTTAATACTAACACTAATACCTTCCAAATTCTTTTTTCCCCCACACTGCTTGAAAACATAACATGCAGCATACCTTTTATAAGGACAACTGTACATCATACATTTAGTAAATGGCCGTATACATGGACTTCCAAAAGGGTCTATGATGTTGTAGAGGTTATGTGTGTGTTTAAAAACTACAGAAACTCATGCATGGAAATCAACGGTATGGAGGCATTTCAATTTGCTCCAGCTTACATTAAGTGTGTCGGGCTCAGGTCTGGTTTAGACATTAAAAACAGAATGCCTGTCGGCTTTGGGTCAGGCTCTGTTACTACTCTCTCGGACTCGGGTCAGGTTCAAACTGAAATGTGTGGCCCGAGCCGTACTCTAAAGCCCACTTCATAACCTGTTTAATCTGACATCGATCTATGTTATATTTTATAATAATATAATATAATATAATAATATAATATATAATAATATATATAATAATATAATATATAATAATATTTTAAATTAATTGACTGTCTTCATGATTGGGTAAAAATGTTCATATCAAGTTTTGAAACTGTGCCCCCTCAAAAATATAAAATTATTAGATGCCTGTGCATGTTTCATATCCTGTTGGACCTTTATTTTGTTTTGTTGCCAAATACAATTGAAGTTTGTAGGCCGGAGTTACAAAAATATAGATTATATTTTTATATTAAATCCCTGTATCAGAAATGTTGCCTCTCCCTGTCTTGGCCCCACAAAAATATATAATTAGAGTGTGTATGTGCAGCTACCGTGTGTTTCAGCCTGTATGTCTGTTAAGCACATTGCACAGAACCCACACACACACACACACACACACATCACATGACCTTCCACCACCATTTCTCCTTGTCACCTCCTTTTTCTCTCAAGCCCTGTGACCCTGAGCAGGAAATATGACTTCACCAGATCCCCCTTCACTCAGGCCAAACACTCACTGTCCACTGCAGCCAATCAGAAACCGCTGGTGTTGATCACTTCAGAGGAATTTGCCACACAAGTACAGTGACCACATCCTCATAAGTCATCGCCTTCCTTGTATTTCTGTTGCGGGAAAAATGGCGGATTTATTGCTGCTGTGTGTCTGATAAGAAACAAATGTGGGTGATAAAGTAAATGTAGGCCTCCGTACTTCCTGAGTGATCAAAGGAGCGTTAGATGACTCCTTTGGTGAGTCAGAGGGAGCCTTCATCCTCACTGTGCAGCACACTCAGCGTTTCCATGTATCTGTCAACCGTGCTCTGCCATTTTGGAAGAATTTGTCTCATTAAACCTGTGCTGTGGAGGAGTCAACACTTGTAACAAAGAACTCACACATCCTTGTACCTCACATCATTTATAAAAATGTCCTGCTATTCATTCAAGTCAATTATATTTTAATGTAGGATTAGGTGTTGGTCATGGTTAAACTTTGGTTAATGTGCACAAACTATACTTTCTTACATTTTTGCCATCATTGTGACCACTGATATTCCTCTCTGCACACATTTTACAAGAGGTCAGGTTCCACACTCATACTCGCAGACAGAAGATGTTTTCGACAATGTGGCAACCAGTCCTCTGCATCCTGGGATGTGTGGTGCAGTGCAGGCGATGGGTGTGGATGCCTGCTGTCCACATGTTTTATGACTCCAGCTGACAGTAACTGTTAACACACATTGTTGCTGTTTTTTATGGCGTCAGAGACAGACAGTTGAAATCAGAACCTTTTACAAGACAAATCGGTCCCTACACAATGAATAATTTGGTAATTATGGTACACAATAAACTCTTTTGTTCCCACAATACACAGATGAGTTTGGGATTTTGTGACAGTTCCTATAATTAGTTGAAAAGACCTAAATCAAAAATGTATTTGTCCAAGTTTGACTTCCTTAGACTGTCTGTGGTACTGAGACCCAAGCCCAGTGATCCCTACTGAAATTGAAAGTTTGAACGTTTTACTTTAATATTTTCATGAACATGAATTTCCTAAAACTGCTGGTCACTGTAGTTCTTTTTCTAACTTCGTTCGGTGTTTCACTATGGGAATCGCCTCGGCGTGACCAACTACGGAAGCTCCAATTGCACCACGTCTGTCTTTGACAGACAGGTCGAACTGTGCTTGGGGCACGCCCCCCTCATATTACCACAGTTGACCGTCCTCCCCTACTTTATTCTCGCTTTCTTCCAGTGAAGAAACTATACAAGCTCCCTCAGCTCTTCTGGCTAGGTTGGATACTGCTAAACCGTTCACAGACGACCCGTTAAGGACCACGTCGCCGAGCGCAGTCCCCGACTTGAGGCTGGATTTGCTGAGTAAGTACTTCTTAC
>JAVQJD010086794.1:0-41008 GCA_036023655.1 Nannoperca australis
AAAGCAAAAGTTTAGAGTTTGAAAGCAAAAGTTTAGAGTTTGAAAGCAAAAGTGTGGAAAGATTCTCTCACAAACCACTTTTTTTGACTGTTTTATAATGAAACAAAATTATCTCCATAGAGACGAGTGCTCGGCTCTGGGGCAGAAAACACATTGCGACAATGACATGACTGCTTATATGTGGACTCCGGCTCCTACTGGCCATCTTGATGCATGGCATTCCTCAAACAGAGCCATATAGTGAGACACCTGTGTGGACAAAATGTAGTATGTAGTATGTAAACCAAAGCTCAATCTGTCGTATGCCAGAAACACCTGCATGTGGTCAACTGACAGAATCTCAGAGGAACAAACGTAAGGCAACATAGCAACTCAACTACATGGCAACCAGGATGAACCAACGCCGGAACAAAGGAGGTGTAGGGAGTGGCTGATGAGGTGCAGCTGGGGAGATGGGCAGGGAAGCTCTGGTGAGGGGAATGAGGTGAAAGCAGGGCAAATGGGAGTGGCAGGATGTGGAATGACAGGAAAAAGCTTGAGGGCATCTGGTGGACTAGTGGAGAAAACAAGTGTGACATACAACAGCCAAAAGTACCAGAGATATTTCTTACCTTGGTAAAACCCAGAGGTGCACCAGCTCCAGAGATGCAAATAACAAACCACTCTTTTGGAGGGGATGATATTGAACACGTTCCTCTCATCATCACTTTGTGATTATGGCAGTTTATCACACAAAATCCTCCTCGTGTAAATCTCTCCACACTCACTCCAGTTTTCTGCCCTGGGTCTGTGCATGCGTCTCCCAGTGAAACCCACTTACAGCCGTGGAGGTGAATCATTACACTGTTTGTAGCTTCTGTGATATTCTAGCAAGCCAAGCAGACCAAGCACATGTTCTCAGGTAGAGTCATTTATGTTGTATGAAATGCTAATACAGAGCATCAGTAGAAGTTCTTTTATATTACACCAACAACACAAGCCTTTCACTAAGAGACAGGTCACCTTTCATTCTCTGATATTTAGCATGTTAAAACTCACCTCTGATAAGCATTTCTGTAAACACAGAACTTTATAATCCCCGAGCTACTTATATTTATCTATAATCGCCAGGGTTTCAGTCCTGGGATTTCAAGTAGCACTACAAGGTAACGCTGACTCACAGTTTGAGTCCTGAACATGTTTGACGCCTCACCTGCAAGGCATAGTCACTGCTGAGGTGTGCAGGGGTTCCAGGCCCTTCACCTCTGTGTGAGTGAGTCACCCACAGAGGCTGTGAAGCCAGCCCTCAGTAGTATTGGAAAACCTCTCAGACAAGCAGTACTGGAGACGGTGTACAGACACAGTAGCTGGTCCATACTGGCTGTGAAGTGACGCCTTCTTCTTAGAGCAAGTAAGAGTTCTCATCCCCTGCCGTGTCTTATATTGGAGTCATGTTAGGAAGGGATCTCTTCACGGCCAGTACGGACATAAGGAATGAAGAAGCACCAAGAACTCAATGCACATATGGCCTTAAAGTGTTGTATTAAGATCTACTTGAAACCATGTGAAGCTACCCTTCAAACATACAGTCTGTCAGCTCCACAAAAGTCAGGCTCTTCAAACTGCTCTGTCCTGTAAAACTCACACAGATCTGCTGGATACGCACAACAGAACACACGTCAATCAGTGTCACCTAATGCATTTCTGTAACAATCATTGTGACGTGCTGCTCTTGCTCATCCTGTCTTTCCCTTTTAGACTTCAAATTTGGCATCCAGATTTACAAAGAGTGCAACAATGTGGAAAGGAAGGGGAAGCCAGTCATGCTTTATGCCAATAAAGATGGCAAGAAGATGGTGGCATGCTGCAATGAGAAGCATGACATTTATCCCGAGGCAATGGTGAGTAAAACAAATCTTTCCCAGTTGGGATGTAAACAGGATTCAGTGAGATACAACTTGAGCCCCATTTTTCTTTGCCTGTATTTGTTTTCATCGTTTGCAGTGGCACCATTAAAAGTATGCCACGTTAGCTATTAGCAGCTCCTGTTTGTACAGACAGCTACATGACACCACCATAGTTCTCAGGCAACTTCTGCAGTTATGAAGAGCGCCCTTTTTCTATGATTTCTGACATTTATTTTCGACAATGGTAATAATAGCTAATGGCATCCTACTAAATCTAAACAAATGCACATTATGCCTGAGTACATATTTGACTGGGTTGTGACTCTGTGTTGTTAAGCACACAGTCCACGTCTTCTTTTCCTCTTGTCGCTGCTCCAGCACCCCCCCTGCTGTGTGAGAGTACCGTGATGTACAGTACACCTGCTGTGTTCAGTAAAGTCTAGTCAGAAACCTAGGTGTTATCGCATCCTGTCACATGGTTATAGATGCACCCTAGTGTGGACAGGCACGCCAGTGGATTGGCATTGTGGAAAAGTACAAAACCACAAGGTGAATTGCAGGTAGATGATACTAGAACATGGAGATGCATCACACACTAACTGATATTTATTTGATGAACAGAATTTTGGTAAAGTGTGCTCTGTGCTGTGCAGGAGGAAGTCACTTAATATTGGTACTAACCACAGACCACAAAGCCACAAACTTCGATAGAAAGTTATCAACCATAATCAAACCAAATGCTTTGTATTTACCAGTACTGTTGAAAACATGTGTTACTGACTGAATTTACAAGTTGACAGGGACCACCTGAATGCTTTGAAGTGATTAATGAATTCATTATGGAATAATAGCTGCAAACGATAAACCAATTTCATCTGCATGTGTAAATATTCCACTGTATTGTGATAACCTTTCATGTTAAGGTTCGTCTGATGCTGCTTAGGTGTTCCATTCTTTTGACTGCAACCATTAAATCAGGTTTGATTTGTTTCTCTATAGGACCTTCCATCCCAGATTGATGAAACTGCATACAAGGGATTGTTCTTCCTGAAATGTGTAACTAAACAATCAAACAAGTACATGTTTGAGTCCTCTTTGTATCCCAATGAATTCCTGGGATTTGAGCCCACTGTGGTGGATCCCTCTCTGGACAAACTGGTCCTGCGTTATAAAGATGAAGATGAAGTGGATGAGAAATGCGAGCTTTCCTTCTAATACATTTCCAAAATGTTGGGGGGGGGGCTGGGGGGGTTCTACATGCAGATTCACAATACAGGATCGAGCCATCAGTGCTCACACGTCTGCAACACAGTGAATAGAGTAGAATTACTGTAGGTTTAAGAGCAGACAGTCAGAAGTTATGAAGAAAGTTATAAGAAATAAAACTGAATTGAATGTCATAATTATAGAACTTTCATATTGTTATATATATATATATATTCATTAGAAAAAAAGTGATTACCTTTTTTAAATTGTACATTTCTTTTATACATATTATATACCTTTTGTACTCTTCTGTCATTGTATACATTGTTTGCTCATAAAATGTCACAATATAAACAAATCTGTAAAGCCAACTTTATTCTGCTGATGTTGTTCTTGCCGTCTATTTTGTTGTACAACCAGAAAAAGTGAACTGAACAGATGTTACAAATTGATCATTGCTGTCAGCAAACATTGAACGTGAGCATCGTGAGACGGAGCGCAGAACTCATTCCAGCAGTACTAAAATAATTGCTTGTATTAACATCTGCACGCATGATAATACGCTGTGAGTAAATGTTCCCAGATCACACGACTCCATCAACAGTGTTGATTAGCCAGCCGTATTGAATCGTATCATACATGCTCACACAGATTTAGGAACAGTGCCTGAAATGAAGTTTTGCCTCTTTTGCCAAGAGGATGTAAACAAACAAAAAAACCCTGCCAATTACTTCTTAATGTTCCAAATAATGGTACACTTTTAAAGCGTTCAAAATGTGTCCGTCTAAATGAGCAATTTGCTCCCTCACAGTGGAAGGAGGTGGTAGATTACACATGGAAGTTCAACACGACTGTCACAGAGACTCATGGTTTTGTCATTTAGTCCGGAGTGCTCAATTATCTGCAGGACGGCATTTTGAAGCTGCCAATTTCAGAGCCTGCTGTGGATTAGTCAGCGGACATGTTTGTGCTTATGCACAGGTAGGTTGAGTGTTGATATATGGCTTGAATGTATGATGCGCTTCAGCTCTAGCCTTACCTTTAATGAACCTGCAACAGAGCAGATCCTCTCCTGGACTACACAAGCCAATACAAGCAAAAGCCCTGCTGCTCTCTGCACAAACACTACTGCACACTTGACTGAGGTTACAACCTCTGCCTTTAAGTGGGTAACAGCATTCGCTCCCGTCAGTCAAGATGCACAAGTGCTCTAAAGCAGAGTGACGCCATGATGCCATCAGGTGGACCTTGTGAACCACTTGTAGCTGAGGTTAGTGTGGAGGCAACTCACACAAACACTGCTCAAGTCTGTAGTTATTTCTCCTGAGTGTAGGAGCCTACGGTAGTATGTACACATGGGGATTGAAACTAAACACATTTCAGTGGATCAGTATGTGGGAAATAGTGTTGCCATCTAGTGAGTGAGGTTGCAGACTGCAACCATCAGATAAGATCTCCGCTCACCCTCCCCTTCCCTTCCCGTCCCTTCCAAGCATGTACGAGAACCTATGGGGGTTCTCGCAGAAGGCCCTCTGTACAGCCAGAGTTTGGTTTGTCCTTGAAAAAAAATCAGATGTCAAACTGCACTTTCCTGTAAGACTTTCATTTCATAGCATTTTGTTGAAAACACGTACTGTGAGTGCTCAGTATCCATAACGATTACATGTCAGGATACTGGATGGAAATCTACAAGGCAACAAAGCCTAAATTTAGTCCACATAAACAGAATCTGTGAAAATGGATGCCAGCTGCAAAATCATTACTGTAAGTAAAATGAGTTAACATAGAGACCAAGCCTGGAGTGATTACAATTACACACTTGTGGATCACTGTAATACTGTCACAATGATATATTTATAAAGCATTTATATGGAACCCCTTTAATTTTTACAGTCAGCCAGGGTGAGATTCTCCCGCCCCACGGTCCCGGCCCACAGTTCTATTCACTTGCTCCAGAGCAGGGCAATGGCTTTGCAGATGCCCACGTCGTTGTAGTTGAAGTAGCAAAGCCCAGCGAAGGTGACCGTGGACAGGAGGAAGAGGCCTGCATTGGCAATCTTCACCTTTGTGTCCCCATGAACGTAGTCTGTTAACACCTGCCCGAGACCCCTACAAGACACAAATGTATGCAAACACAGACAAGGTGAGCAGTCGGGGAAGAGAGAAAGTGAAGGCCTCAGTATGCTTCATAGGAACGAGGTCGCACTGTGTGTTGTCCAACCAAGACAACAAGGGTTTATAGCTGTTTGAATGGCCACAAACCTTTGCACCTCACACAGCTGCAATGACAACTTGCTGTGGCCGTCTGTTCCATCAGCCATGATAACATTATCCTCACCAAAGTAACTGCTGGGAAGTCACTCAAATGTAATGTCAGTAGAACTATGAAAGCCATCAGTGTTGACAGTTAAGTTCGGTAGGTCAATGATGAACGTTAAAGCTATGATGGATGCTTGGGTATTTTCTTATTAGATTTCTTATTTGTTATCAGCAGCCATCATTTCCTCTGCCATATAAATGTGGTTTGTTTACACCTGTGATTGTCCAACAGCTTTTGTTTCTTCTTTTACATTTCATGTGTTCTGAGATCACTTTTTATACCCAAAATAAGTAATGGATCTGGATCCGGATCTGAAAAGACCAGGATTAAGTTGTAATAAAGCATTGGATTTCTTTAAGAAATTAGTTAACATGACCATTCACAAGTGAAGCCATGTTTCTCAGGTTGGCATTCAGCTTCAACATTCCCTAGTGCTATAAAATCCCATTAGGCACGGACTATGCTTATCCCCAGTACCAGCTAAAGAAGAGGAAGCTTTCCAGCCTTCTCATCCTCATCCCGTGGCTACGATGCTGCCAAATGACATCGGAGCATTTGTCTCACTGCTTTTGGTCGAAGACGACATGGCTTGACCCTTCGAGATGTGCACCTGCCCCGAAAGCCGTTGCTTAAGAAGACTTATCACTACCCATGACTGGGATTTGTGGCCTACACCTGCCATGCTGTTTTGTCTGCGCTCTAACTGATGGAAGAACACATCGCCGTGACGCTAAGCTAAAGCCACCTTCTAAAGTCTGCAAACAGAGCCGGAACTAACCCGGGCTGAATGAATAGCTGTCGACAGCTACGGCGAGATGGCTGAACCCACCCACCAACAACCCGCCGTGGCACAAAGCCTGCCTTCCGTCCCGTATGGGTCAGTGAACAAGCTACACAAGCCTTTGTACTGGGTGAAGACGTTTGGGGAACAAGTTTGTGAAGGGTTCAAAGAACTTCCATTAATACTCCCCAAATGATCTCCATCTGTTCAAGCACAATCTGCTAGTTTAGGACCACAGAGGTGAGGGCGACTGTGCTTGACCTGGATGCTGACAAGTCAAATGAATGGACTACAACTCCCTGTGGACCTCGTGATGAGGGAATTTACCCACCACACTTGTGGTTTCCCAGGATAACTGAAGTCTGCTTACGTTTCCTTTGTCAGTGGCTGGAGTTTATTCATGTCATGTATGCTGAGAGGTGTTTCTAATATTCAGTCTACACTCATTGATACACGCAGGGTGGACCAAATATTAGAAACACCGCTCAGCTGCTCAAAATGAACCAACTAAAACTGAACATTATAACCTTCATGAAGTTCGGGTTTACGGACATAAGAAACTGGGAACTGACTGTTTATAGAGCAATATACAAGAACTAGGACTTCCACTGAAAGAGGAATTAGTCTGACCTCTCTCTGACCACAAACCGACCAGAGGAAAACAGATCTTTGCTGTGTAATTACCAAGTAAACCGGTGAAACTATGACGTTTGAAAGAGTTTGAAATGGCTGTGATGTTTAATGATTCAAAAAAGACAACATCACTAGAGAATGTGTCCGTTTCAGAACTGGAATATAGACATGTACATATACACAAAACGTTCACCTTCAGAGGTATCGACCAGGGTTCAGGCTGGTATTTGCCTCGTCTTACCAGTGTCCATGCAGGGTCAGGGCAGCAGCCAGGGAGTAGTCGATGACAGGACCGGGACTAAAATAGGCCACGGGTCCCAAAGACAGCAGCACAACGCTCAGCACTCGCTCGGCTGTCCAGTGCAGAGAGGCGACTTTGGAGCCAGAGCCCGCTGTAGAGCCAGAACAAACAGCAGCTTGTCAGCAGAGTTCATTATCATCTGCATAGTAACAGACCAACACTGTTGTATCCCCAAACCAAAGCTTCATTCAGATTCCCTTTACCTCGCTAGAGAACAATCCATACACACATTCAGAGTTTTAAAAGGACCAGGTCGACATATTGGGGAACATGCTTTCTGAGTTAGAGGAGATGACTGATCTCCTCCATATTTGTTGTTGTTTTGTCTCTGGAGTCATTTCACTTTCCAACAAGTTATATTACCTGACACTTCATACGTGGCTCTGGCTGAGGGGCCCGAGGGGCCAGTGCCTGGTGTGTCCGTTCATCCATGCTGCCAGCAGCTGGTTAGCTTAGTTTGGCTTAGCACAAAGGGAAAACAGCTAGCCTGACTGTGTCTGAAGGTAACTGAATCTTAAAGATCACTTAAGAGGTTACTTCTTGTTTGTTTAAGCACAAGTGTAAAATGACACCATGTGGTTTTACGTGGGGTAATGTGACTGCTTCTTGACCAGCCTGTTGACTGCAGCCTCATGTTTAATGGACAGGTATGCGAGTGGCATCGACCTCATCATCCAACGCTCGAAAAGGAAGTGCATAAACGTATTTCCCAGAGTGTCAAACTACTCTTTCATATATGATTGCTAGGAGTCAGACGCAGCGAGGCAATACTTTAAACTTCAAGTCTAAAGGTGACCTCATACTGCAACACTGTAAATCTAAATTCACTAAACTCAAAGTGAGCCTGCATTATCAACATGTTGCTTAAAGTTTGAAATGTGTGTGTTTAATAGGAAGGGAGGAGGTAACAAAAGAAGCTGAATTATGGGAACTGTAGGATCTGGTGTTTTTGGGCCTTGCCTAACTGACTTAAAGTCAGGATCTCTCTGCTGACCATCCCTTTTTCAGTCTGTCTCTCAGCTGTCTCCCTACCACAGGACGTCCAAGACTAAATTCTTAGCAAAATATAACAAAAAAATGTTTTATATACACACACACCACACACGCTTTCATGTCTGCACGTGCACACGTCACAGTACAGACAAGCAACTAACACAACATAACTAACATCAAGAAACTGCATCAAAATGAATCTCACAGCCTCACCTGTCCACTGGTACATTCCCTGCTACCAGAGTATAGTATAGCACGCTGGACTTTGGCCACTTAAACAGATAACTATCAGATTCATTACACTATACACTGTGCTATGATACTTGGACTGAACATTACTTGGTTTAATTACTTGGATCTTGTTGACACTATTTTGCAGTAATGGAGTTCTGGTCAGTCAAAACTGGGAAATATGTAGCTTATAATATAACCTCTGTGGCATGTCATGCTATTGGTTGGGTAAATACATGAAGGCTTCCCTGTTGCTCTGTATACACCCTGTATATACTGTATATCTGCGTACGTCCACTCATCAACACTGACCGTACAGAGCCTGTGACCCATGAATCCTTGCTGTCAGCAGGTAGGGCTGCTCCTGGTGTTTGTGTGGTACAACCAGCGGCCTGGCCAACAAAGTGCTTTGGTAGAACAGAGCTGAAGAGAAAAGGACAAAATGTTTCCAAATGGGCACAACTTTTGAAATTCAACCGCAGTTCACCTACAATGAACCGTACACCACAATATAATCTATAAAACAATAAAGTGTCATCTTAGCACATCTCACCTCAACAAATGTGTATTTTACCTTAAAAAATGATTGCCGTCACTATGGTGTCAGATGATATATTAAAAACTAACACTTTTCTCACAGCCTCCTTCGTGTTGTTTACATGTCAATAATTCCTATCTGATTTATATATTTGGCAGAATATTTGTCCTTTTTAATGTGTGGTTGGGCTGTGGACAAAAAAGAAAAGAAAACGTGCTTCGACCAACCAGGTTGAAAACCTGAGTCTTAGAAAATGAGTAAGTTAACTTATAATTAGCAACCTTCTGAACAGTGTTTGGCGAACAGTTGTGAGTCTATCGTGCGAGCAGTAACCTCATGCTCGGACAGTCTGGTGTCACCGTGGAAGCCAAGTGCAAATCACTATTAAACAGTGTGAGAGGGTTACGTTTACTAGCCACTAACGTTGTGCAGTAATAAATAACGTTACACCAGAGTCTTCCTTAACTGAAGTCGTAAAAGTAATAGCCTGTGCCAGACGTGATTTGTTCGTGCACAGCTACTATTCGACCTCCCTTCTGTCAAAACGTACTGTATCAAACTACAACACTACGTCAAACACATACGTTCAAAGAAGACAGAAAACATTAGAAAGAGACAGAAGTACCCACGTTTGACTCCTCTGCGACAGACAGAACTCAGCCTGACGATAGCCGCCATGATGATCAACCAGCCAAGGTCACCACAGTCACCCGGATGTAGTTTCTGAGTCGACAACAGCACGAAGACGTTGGACGAGAGAAGATCAGCTGACCACAGCTGCTACATGCAAACACTGTGAAGGAGACATCACTCCGTCCTGGTCTGATGTACAAAACTTAATTTACACTTTAGACACACAAGTTCAAAACAATAGAAGAAAAGAAAGGAATGTTTTACACCCTCAGACCCTTTTTAATACATTTAATTTATCTATATTTACAATAATTGTGCAATTAGGTTTTATAGAAAAAGTGCTTTATGTTTTCGCCACATTTGTTTTTAATGAGATTTCTCATGTGGATGACTGAGAATGTATTAAATCTCACCTAAAATACTGGTCATCATTATGGAAAGTTTTTTAAGGACCCCTAAGAGCCACTGCATTATAATTAATGCTATCCTTATAATTAATCGTATTGAGCAACACTTTTAAGTCAACAACTCATTTTATTCAATAAACTTTAATGAAACAGATATAACAAGTATACACCAAGTAAGCTACAATATAACCTTCGTATAAAATGTGAATATATAAACTAACAATGAATAATTTGGTTCAACAGTTTTTTTGTCTTTTGAGTCCACTTCCGTTAAACGTGAATCTGTGTGAGCGTCACTTCCTGTGTCACATTAGTGTGCCGATTTACAAGTGACGCGGTCAGGAAGCGCCGCTGCGTGTCGCGCATCACATGATTTGTACATCAGTGGTAATTCACAGGCTGCGCTGCGAACTCGCGGTGAAACAGAAGGTCACCTCACCGGCTCCTCCGTGTCACCGGGAACACACCGCGGCTCTGTCACAGTTACCGAAGCGATGGACAAGTTTGACAACTTCAATGCGTCGGAGAAAGCGGAGGCGTCGGAGCTGCAGCGTATGATCGCCATAGAGCAACAGAAAGCGCAGTTCCAGGCCCAGGTTTGTATGCTAACCATGCTAATCTGTATCCAGTCAAGTGAGGCCACATGAGGGGATACGAGCCACTGTCCGGTGCTGAGACTCCACACCAACTCCACCTCTGGGTCATCCCGTCAGAAATCAGCCGTCTGACCTCCCCCCGTTCCATTACAACGATGTCCCCCAACATGTTAACATAAACAGAGTTGAGGTCTGATGTAGGAGACAGGGGCCCTCAGAGTTGACCCTCCACAAATAAACAGAAGGGCCTCTGATCATTGGAAAGCTTACAAACGGGGCTATCCACAACTTCAATATACTTAAATAAATACATATGCAGATTAGGTGTTTTTTTGGTCCTTAAATCTTAATTTACTCTATATTATAGGGTAGACACTTCTTTACATCAGCTGAAGCTTTCATGTTGTACCCACTGCCACAGTCTACCACATGGATCCTTAATGTTAATGCGTTTTATCATCACATGACTGAAAAACAGAATGTTAAAGTGAAGTTACACAACAAGGAAGCACCAAATCATAGTAATAGTGCAAAGTGACGTGCAGGTGTGGAGATGATGAAGCTGTACTCATCTCATCTGGACCTTTAGACAATCTGTTGTGCATGCTGCTGCTGCACGGCTCCACTGATGTGAGCACATCACCCCAACCCCCTTCAACTGCGACTGGTTCTTCTGTTTTAGTTGGTGCACAGAAGAACTGCCTTGTCATGACCTTGAAAGTAATGAAGATTCCTAGTGCCTGGTAAAGTTTTGGTTGTCAGTGATCCGTCAGGATATTGTGAGTCTAAATCTGGTCACGAGGTGGGCATTGTAACCTAACTAGAGCAATTCTAAAGTCAGTGATCACTAAAGTTGAGAATGTCTGAGAAGTTTGTTTCTGTTCAAAAGTCTGTCACCATGATTTATTGATCACATTTATTTTGACCATCTTTTTGTATTTATTCCAGGTGCACACTTTCACTGATGTCTGCTGGGACAAGTGCGTGGACAGTCCAGGCTTGAAGCTGGACTACCGGACGGAGACTTGCCTGCAGAGCTGCGTCGAGCGCTTCATCGACACCACCCTGACCATCACCAACCGCTTTACGCAGATGGTGCAGAAGGGTGCCCATTAATAACGGACTAGATGCCAACAGGACTGTGTAGACTAATTATTAATAACATGTTTTGGCTTCGTAGCTGATGGAAGATGATGTGAAAAGGACATGTTTTTTATAACTTACTGTGTATGCTTTTGACTGGTGGTGCTTGACAGGTTGAAAATGATTTAAAATTAAAAATGGAGAAACTGCATGGTTGTAGCTGCAAAGAAGTACCGGTTTGATTTGAGATGTCATGTAATGTGACATTAGTAAAGTGACGCTGTACGATCATGTTCACTGTCCTGTGATTTTCCAAGTGCTGAACAAAACGGCGGGATGAAGCGGGGACAGAATACCAGCGCTCACTCACCACTGTTACTGCTTTTCCACCAACATGGAATGGGTTTTTTTTTTAGTTAGTGCACTTAATTTTGAACCTTTCTCAGCATTTGAACCAAAAATAGTCTCAAGACACAAAAAGTTGGTTCTCAGCTGGAACCAAAAAATAGCAGGTTTTCCTTGAGCATGTGGGAGAACTGTGGTGACATCGTTGGGTGAACCAGAGCTAGTCTGATGGTAAGAGGGCATGTTTGGAGGACAGAACTGATGAGAATTTAGAAAATGACTACAATAACAACATTGTTTAATAATGGACTGTTTTAATATATATTTATATTTTCACAAATTTTAAATAACTCCTCACAAATATCAAGGCATTACTAAAATGAAGGCAAGGTGTCTTGTGATGTGATATTCATCTTTTCATCTTAGTCTTCTAAGAGTGCAGAGTAGTATCTGATAGTGTAAAGTACTTGGGCATTAGCTTTGGGACTATGAAAGAAGATTGGGGGAAGAGCAGGGAAGGTATTTTTGATTAAAACAACCGTTTTGTCCAACAGATTTTTGCTTTTGTGTGCACGATGGACATAAAAATGGGATTTGTCACATGCGCAGGACAACAATCTGTCCAAGTACGCAGGCTTTATTCTCCTCGTCACATTCAACTGGTAGCTAACAGGAACAGTACGTACATTTGAAGAGACGCAGCTTACACGTGGATCTTCGTAGCTGTTTGAGTTTGGATTCCAGCTCTAAAGTGAGAATTATTTTATCACTCTCCTACTCAAATGTGCACTTTGTTCTGCAGCGTATGTAAAGTTAAATGTGTGACATGTTCGCCTGTAAGGTGAAATGAAAATGCTCTGTTCTACACTGAAGTGCTCTAATGTTATATGTACATTTAAATAGCTAAATATACGGCCTAACATTTTGGTTTACCATGAGCTGCTCATCACTGCCCAGGCACTTAATAAGAGGACACTAAAACAAAGTGTAGGCACAAACATCAGTATGATGTATGTCATACTTAGAGAAAGTGAAAATTCTTTATAGCTAGTTGTCATCTTGTTGTTGTTGTCATCATGACAACACATGATATGTATTGCATTTCCAGTGGTGGAAGTTGTTTTACTTAAAATACCACAATGTAAAAATACTCCATTACAAGGAAAAGCCCTGCTTTAAAAGTCCCACTTGAGGAAATGTAAAGAAGCATTAGCATAAATAGCTACGCATTACTTAAGTATATGTATTGTACTCTTATAATAAAGGGTTAACACACCTTGTTGGTGTAACTGTTCCCAACATCTGAAACAAAGGGCCCTTGTCATGCATCTTCAATAATGCAGTGGAGTGGAAGCATAAAGTAGCATAAAATCGAAATACTCAAGTAAAGTTCAAGTACCACTAAATTGTACATCAGTATAGTACTTAGTTACTTTCCATCACTGTCTGACAACAGATTCTTCACCACATTTTATTCTGGCAGAGAACCATGGAATATCTTGTTACAGTAAAACTCTGCAAATCACGATCATGGGGAAAATAATTACATTTGTATTTATGGTAATGTTTGTGGAATCTGATTAGAGTGTCAGTTTATGGGCTCACAACCGACAAGCCTTGTGCTGGTGATCGGTTAGATATGTACTTAAATCAATAAATATGTACGTACCGCAAAAAAGGAGGGAACATGTTTGCCACACATAACACTAAAGGCTATTTATATTTTGAGCTGCCCTGAGTGCAGACTTCATGGCGGTTTCAATCCACCCATGCGGTGTAGCTGTGTGTTCTCCTGAAAAGTGCACCCGTCCCTCACTCTGGAACAGTTCGCTAGAGTAGTGTCCCTGCTGGTAGGGTGTGAACAGGGCGAACGCTCCCAGACTGTAAGGATCCAAGCCCCACTTCTTCACCAGCACCCCCGTACACAGCGGCCTGATGTCCTCTCCGTGGATTTTCACCAAGTCCTCCAGGACCACAGCCATCAGCTCCTTCTCGCTCATCCCTTGGAAGAGGGTAGAATCGTCAGAGCAGGTGTAAGACGCCAGGAGGGCCCCTGCAGATGTACCGGGGAAGCTGTGGCTGGGGTAGTAGATGAAGCGAGAGGGCCGGTCTGTGATGCTCTTCCCACCTGTTATGCCTTCTTTTTCCCAGAACCGCTCACTGAAGCTGAGTACCACCTTGGTGGAGCTGGCGTAATGAACTGAGCGCAGAGCCTCCATCTTGTCCCCGGAGAGAGGGGGCTGGAAGTCAATGAAGAGGGTGGCCTTTGCTGTGGCCGTCACCAGGGCGTAGTCCACTGTTAGGTTGGTCATGGAGCCTGAATTACGCCAGTCCTGGTATGTTACTGTCACATTGCTGCCGCCTGTTTGATTGATTAGCTTGACCTTGGAGTTGAGGAGGACGGTGGCATTTAACACCTGGTAGAAAGCCATTGGAAGGTGGTCAAAGCCGTCTGTCACTTCAAAGTACCTGGGAAAAAGCACCAAATAAAAACCTCTTATGACAATACATCATTAAAGATTTACCAAAGGATCAAATGTGTAATGTGACAGGCGTCACTCATAATGACGAGCCCACAGAGAATATTCACCTGACTGCTGTTCCCTTCAGTTCTACTGGGCGTTTTAGCATCTTTCAGCCCATTGTTTTGTTTTTACAGCCAGCAACTTTGCTGTTTTGGTTCACTCATCATTTCCAGTCACAGCAGGCATCTGTTCCCAGTAAAACACAGCCGAAAACAAAGAACTAAAAGTGAAGAGTCAGAAACTCAACTTGAAATGAATGCTAATGTAGCGCAGTGTCTGTTGGATGTTAGCTGTTTGCTAATACGCTCACCATGACAACTTTATAAAGTGATAATACACTGTAGTGTTTCCAGCCAGATCAGTTAATGATTGCAGTAAAAGTGGCATAATGCCATAATGTATAAAAACTGTGTTACAAGTCATACATACAAAATGTTTAAATATTATCAGCAGGAAGTACTTAAACCTGCAAACCCTTGGGGGCAGCGGAAACAAATTGAAAACATAACACTGACTTTTTAACACCTTTTAAGTTGATGTATGGTAACCGTCTTAGCAAACTGTTGCTTACTTATACATGCAACAGTTGCAGAGCAACATTGTCATTCATTTGGAGTCATGTTTCTGGCTGCCTGACTAATTCAGTATTCACTCTCTTTTAGCTCTGCTTTTGGTCTCTGTGAACTCCTGAGGGAAATAATGCCCCACTCTGTTTACCAGTTAGCCACCAGTAAGCTGTGTCTGTCTGCTGTTTAAAGAAGAATTCAGACCTTTTTCATGAAAACAGCTGCCTACTGCTGCTGAAAACGACAATAGGAGATTAGTGAGAGTGAATCAAAACAGTTAAGTTGCTGCTAACCCATTAGTCCTCCCATTTGTTGATATAATTTTCAGACCTTTCTTTTAAAATTACAGGTACCTTTTTGCATCTTACTTGCCACTCTGTTCTTAAAATGGATGAAATAGAGGTGACTGTAAAGTAAGTAATTTTAGGTTAGGGATTTTTCTTTTGCAACAGAAATAAGTCAGTTCCTGCCCACTGAGTCTTAATCAGTGAGATTATTTCTCATCCCTCCAGAGATGATCTATCTCTGAGAACCACTGCTAAGCCAAAGGTTGGTCTGCAGGCTGCATGTCAACAGACAAAAATGGTCAAATGAATATTTCTTACTCAGTGTTGTCATTGATGTCTGACTGTATATACAGCATCTCTATCATTGATGTGTAGAAGAGGCTGTTTTCATTCAGGATGTCTCCGATCATCCTCAAGGCACCACGACTCAGGTTGCCCTCCTTCACCAGATATTCCTGCCGTTGAAACTGAAATGTTATTTATATAGTGAAAGTGTTCGTTCAGATGTAAACTATGATCTGTGTGACACCTGTTCAATGACAATGTCCAAATAAATACACATTTACCTTCACTGTGTAGGAATCATATTTATCCAACATGGCACTGCAGCCGATTGCCTTAAGGTCATCCCTCACCTGTGCACAGATAAACAGATACTTTATTTCTTCTCACTTACAAAGAGGCATCCTAATATGATACTAATAATGATACCACCTTCCAGAGTGCCTGACTGAAGAGCTGAGCAGCAGACTTCCCTCTCTCTCTTTCATTCAAATTGTAGTTGAGCACACTGGGGTTGTTTTCCACCGCATAGGTCTTGTGTAGCACTCCATTTACCAAATAGTAGGTGTTGATGTCATCTTGGATGAAGTGGTTTAGGGAAATTTGTAATTTGGAGGCAAAGGAAAGAAGAATCCTGTGGAACAGATACTTTATATTAAACATATTACATGTAAGAGTGATTTGACATTCTTCTTTTTGGGTAGATCTGCCTGTGGATGAAGTATTTAAATCTTTTAATAATGCTGTATGAGTTGATTTTTTCTGAAACATAACATGCTGAAAAGTCAATACTGACATATTATCATCTCATAAAAGTTGATATGACAAATGTGTTAGCAAACACATGAAGTCCTGTTTCTGGTCAGCTGATAAATGCAAGTGTAGTAACTCTACGTGTAGCTCTTTTTGGGTCTCCACCAACTGCTGTGGATGTTTATCTGCTAAAGGCTCCACTACGTCCACCAGCTAGTCAGAGCAGCTAGATAGTACAAGTACTTCCACATTGTAGTTAAGTATGGTGCTAAATGAACTTCTTGAGTACTTTAGGAATTCGATGATGGAACCAAGTGCCTTTAACATTACCAATCCACTCCACATTATGGCGCAGCAGAGAGATCACTACTGTACTCACTTATGAAAGCTGGGGATCCTCATGGCGCCCACTTCTGCGTACCAGCCTTCTCTTCTGTTCCTGAAGGTCTCCACACGTCCTCCAATACGGTTACTAGCTTCTATAATGGTGACCTTGTTGTCCATGAAGACACATAGTGATCATGTGAAATACTCTTAAACAGCGTCCACTGTGAAAGTGTATGTCAGTAGATGTTATGTAGAAGTCATTGTTTCTTTACTATAAGTAACTTTACCTTGTGTCCGGCATCTTCTAAAAACTTTGCAGCGGTCAGTCCGGCAATGCCCCCGCCGATGATTGCTACATGATGAGGTGTCTTAGTGGCAGGAAGACCTTTATCCACAATGTTGAGAAGTTCATTGTAGTCAGTGTCTTGAAGGCACTCATACAAAGGGTCCCCAATGATCCCACTCACAGCAAACACCACAACCCCGAACAGGACCAGAGGAACTGGCCAAGGAAGAAAATGTATAAATATAACTGAGTGACGACTTCACAGCATCATGAGACAACCACCAACAACCACCAACTTTCAGTTTCCTTTCCCTTAAAAATATCCTGCTCAGATTGGATTTTCACTTGTATTACATGACAAATTCTCCTTGTTATTATGCAGATTATATTATAGTTGTGTTCAATTACATGTCAACGATTCATTTAATAATTCATTAAATCACAATAGCAGCATCAGATGTTTAACTTTAATGAATGAATTATATAATAGTGTGTATTTCATACTTACAGAATTTGCACAGTGCCATGTGAGGGATCATCTTGAGGATGGAATTCCACAGTCTGGACTTCTTACCTCTGCTGCTGATACTGGCACTCTGAGAGGAAAAGGAAACCTACCAAAGACAAGCGAATTGGTTTAGTGGGAGAGGCTGAGTTATTATGATGATGACCAAATAGAAGTTTAGATGTTGTTTTCTTAAAAGAAAGAAAAAATAAATTCATTCCGGTACACACATGATTAATAATTACAGTTAGTTAATGCACATGCACAAGTAAATGATTGAAAATTGAATCTCTGCATTCCGGTCACCTTTATCAAAGGTAATGTCTCGTAAGTTGTCGTAAGCCTCTGCATGACTGAGGAGAAATGACCCGGTCCCTGATAAAGCTAAACTTTCAACTGTGTCGCACCATACAAAAGCAGCCCGGAAAACCTGGAGGAGTGGTATGTGTGAAATTACACACAACGTCATTTTAATGAGGGACCGTGTGGCTCCTCAGGTCTTCCAGAAATATTTTCCCACACCGGCTCGAGAGTCAACCACACTGAACAAATCAGATTAGTGAGGTTATACTAGTCATCAGCATACCTCATTTCCTCCATTTCAATTAATTTCAATATCTGACCTGAAAGTGCTCATTCAGTGGTAACCAGCAACAAAGGTCATAGCATTACATCAAACATCCTTAACAAATGCACAGTACTTTCCAAGTCATTATAATTTTTATTTTTTTATATAAAAAATATACTTACCTGTAAAAATGTGTGGTCTTTATTAAATAAGGCTGTCCCACCCTCCACCAACCTTGTCTTTGTCCAAAGGACAGCAGCTTTTGTAGGCTGCAGTAAATGAAAGGAAAAGCAAGAAAACAAAATTAATGAGTTTCATTTTCCTTAGCACATTGTATTTTTTTTGTATTCAAGCTGAATGCTTGAATTACTACTTTTGTGTAAACTGAAACTGATAAAAGTAATAAAAGTGTTGAGGAAATAGAAATAATAAGGAATAGAAAGAGAGTAACTTACAACTTCAAGAACGTTTTCATTTCACAGGAGAAACACATGAGCGGGAGATGTCCCGTCCAATTTCAAAGATTTCCAGTTGAATTCTGTTGTGTTGTGTCAATGCTGGATTTGGACTTGAAAAGTATGTTTGCTGGTGCAGCAGAAGCCTCAAAGAGGGAGGCGCTCACCTGATCTGCTTATTGTAGCTGCGGTGAGAATCTACAGCACAGGTTACAAAATGATGTGGCAATGTGTAGATGCCACATAGCTGAACTATGTTTGACGTGAAGGGACAGGCTTTATTTCACATTTTTGTCAGAATGTGTAAAAACACTACAACAATACTCAACAACAGTAATGAGAACTTTGGAGTGAAGTCAGTCATGTTAATGCACAATATTAAAGCTACAGCTCTCACCATACACTCAAAAATCCGACAGAGGTCTTGTGTTATGTCTGCTAAATGGTGTGGAAACTAGTTTGGGAGTAGTGAGACAGGAGAGAGTGAAAAAGAAAAAGTCTGAAACCGCAGACAGCTATTTCAGTGAATACGCTCTGATACTCACTGTATGCTACCTGCCCAACACCAAACGTCAGACAGAAACAGTTAGCAAAGTTAGCGTTTAATGTAACAGCTTACGTTAAAGAGCCAGATATTTCCCTCAGGAGTTGGTGGAGAGAAAACTAGAGCTAAAATAGAGTGAAAATATTGCACTTACATTCATCATATGGCCAAAAACACAACTTTAAATGAATGAGAATGTTGCTCTGCGTGTACATTTGCCACTGCTTGCTAACACTTTGACTATGTCAACTTTATATGATATTTTTTGAGAGAGTGAGATGAGAAGCTCAGTACCCATCTTATGTCTGTGCGATCAGCAGGGAGCTGGAGCCAGGAAACCATTTGCTTAGCTAGAGCAAAAATAATGGAGGCAGATGAAAACAGTTAACCTGATTCTGAAGTTCAAACTTCTGTCTACCAGCTCTTCCAAAGCTCTAATTTACAGGCATCTTGTTGAATTTGTACAGTAACAGGTGAAAAATAATACCACGTAACTTCCTCTTAAACCACAAATCATCTTTTTACATTTTACAGTTTGTGTACTAATTCAACAAATGAAATACAACATGT
This sequence comes from Nannoperca australis, assembly GCA_036023655.1. NCBI lineage: Eukaryota > Metazoa > Chordata > Actinopteri > Centrarchiformes > Percichthyidae > Nannoperca > Nannoperca australis. Next base: position 19,622 of record JAVQJD010086794.1, read on the forward strand.
TAGGAAGTTGACTTGTGTAGTGTTAAGCCCACTTAACACACAGATGTGTGTTACGTGCCACGACACGGTCGGCACGTATGTTTCCTTGTCTTTTGTTTTTTCTTTCTCTGTCCTCAATCCAGGGCATAATCGTGGTGATGCCATACACCTGGGTGAGTGGATGCGCCCGCTCATTGGCTCAATCAGAGTGCAGCTGGTGGCCGACGCCCAGGAGCCCTGGTTAAAAGGACTCTGCAGAGAAGAGGAAGGGAAGTACTGCGGCAAAACGGTAGGCGAGGAAGGGCGCAAACGAGGACCAAGGAGACGACACCAGGGTCCCAGTCCCAGAGTTAAAATGTTGCATCGGGAAAGTGGCCCGTGCAACCGAGTGCACTCGACACGTGTGTGTGTGTGTGTTGTTTACTGTGTGTTAACCCTGTATGTGTTTTGACAATGCTGCAGAGGGAAAGTGGCCCGTGCAGCTGAGTACACTCGTTTTAGAGGTAAGTGGTGGGAGGATCGGTAGATTAGAGAAGTCGGGGGTACCCTGTACATTTACATCACGCAGTACTTCCCTGTTCGAAGACTGCTGCCACCCATGTAAAGTTTCACTGTTATAATATAGATAGAAGGCTAGCGCTTGTTTAGAAGTAGGTTGTAGCCTAGCCTGTGTTTTGGGTTCAGTTTAACTTCTTTTGGCAGAGTTTACCCGTCCCATCCTCCCCCACTTCATATTAGTTGTATTTATTTTTGTGTGTTAATAAATCATTGTACGATCGAACACCCTGTGATTTTCTTGTACACGTTTCCTGAAGCCACCGGAAAGTGGACGTAACAATGTGAGAGTGACACCTTCTCATTTCACTCTAAAAGAAACAAAGGTGGAAGTGGGTGTACTACCCAAAATGCCACATTATTCCTTTGAGATGGTTTTATCAGACTAAGAAATGGGAGTTCAGTTGTTAAACTGAAGTTGAGTTAAGTGACACTTTTGTAAGATGAATACAGGTAATTCATGTGATGTGCAGGTTACAGTGAGAACACATATTCCCACACTTTGTTGTGGAAAACGTTCCCATTGGTTTAACCTGTTATACAAAAAATCTTTTTCCGTCTTATTGCCTTCAAAACAAAGACAAATGTCCTTTCCCTGTGGATTACTTGCCTTTTCCCTCATCAATGTTAAAAAATTGTATTGTACAATGTATCTCCAGCTGAACCATCAGTAGCAGAGTTTATAAAAAACCTTGACACCTAAACACCACTGATTGTTCTTAAAGTTTAACAGTTAAGTTAAATTTAGAGACGAAGGTTAGGTGACCATCTGCATTAAGAAGTTGTTGAAGACCATTATTTTATCATAAAACATATCTCGTGTTTTAGCCGCTGATAAAGCCTCATGGGAGCTGTAGTTGTTGAATGCTAACAAAACACACCGTGTTATTATCATGGATGGATTTTTTTAAATTTTATTTTAAAGTAACATTGATCATACTTTTATATCCTACTTTTTTCTTAAACCTCTTTCTCGCGCATCCAGAGCATTTGGTGTGCGTAGGACACGTGGGGAGACTCTCGTTTGAACATACGTCATGATACAGGAAGTAAACAAACCAGACGAGAGAATCAAGCGCTCACGAGACCTACCACTGAGTGCGATGACAGCTCCCGCAGGTTAAACATGTTTATTTAAATAGGTAGCTAGGGAAATGTATTTACGAAAGCACGTTAGTTTACATGTTGCCCTGTGTCCGCGATGTGTTCTGCAAAGTTGTAACGTTAGCTAGCTAATTATACTCCAATCTTGGGTCCTAGCCTAGCCTCTAGCCAAATATTTATCTATTTAAAGTAGCTATGCTTTTTGGCCAAGAGTGACACCTCACAGCGCATCACTAAAGACCTCAAATAAATCGCCAGGACTTTCTCTTCATTTCGGAATAAATGTAGTACATGAGAAAGCAACTGTCAATATTTTTATTTCATTGTCGATTTCTAGTCTTCTTCCACTAACGGTAACGTTACATTACTTATTGACGTTAGTAACTGAAACGGAGAAAGTCAATTTAACCACAAAGTAGATGTGTTGAAATGTATTGCAGCTACATGCTGAATGTGCTGTTCTGTGTAATGGATTGTATACGCCCTTAAAAGCATTCGTAACGTGTCCTGCAACACATAAACAGTTCATTTTCCAATTTCTTAGCGGGTTTCGTTTCGCGTTTTCTGAGCCGAGCAGATGACGGTATGCATCAGGGCTGACGTTAGTCCAACACGGTACCTGACCGGTTCATACAGATCAACACATGAGACCAGTGTGACTGAATACTGGCTGGTAGATGGTGAAGCTAGTCAAGGCATTAGCAGCTAGCATAAATATGTACATGCTATGCAAATGGTGTCCAATTAAATTAGGTTTTTTAAATGTTATCATTAATGAAGTCAACATGAATTACAGTAAAATGAAGCAGTCTTTTATAACATTAGTTCTGTATAAAAGCAGTCTTAATACCTTATTGGTTATTGTGTTTATGTTGCATATTACCAAGTACGTTTGTGTTTAATTAAACCACACATAAGTAAGCTAGCATGATTAGCAGGTGTAGACTTCTGCCTGCACTGCACATCCATGGGTAATTGCCCCACACAAAGAGTTTGAGGAAGAGGGGTCAAAAGAGGACCAATATTTCATTTTTGCCCATGGCTCTCCTTGCTGGTTAATCTGACCTTAGCTTCTCAATCAGTTTCGCGTCTCACACCTAATCTGTGTTCTCCATTGGTTTTGTTTTTCAAGATGTGGTATTGCTCTGGCATGCATGATCTCCACATCTCTCCCTGAGGGTGTCAAACCCAGCAGTGCTATGACGCTGGGGTTGGTACAGAGGAGCTTCTTGTGCTTTGGTGTGGTGTTGGCATGGCTGGTGCTGTTCCACCTGCTGGTCAACATCTGGCTGCTGTGCGTGTTTACCAGCCTCCTGGTGGTGCTTGGTGGCTGGCTCGGCTCGCAGGCCGTCCTGGAGTCCAACAGTGTGGTTCACCTGGAGAGGTTTATCACCCTGGAGCAGGTAAATGCACAATGTCAAGTGCTACAGTGTTAGTCTCACTTTTCATTTGTTATATAACGTTTTATTGGGTTTACTGGGCTAAGATAACAAGGGGGGGGGTTATTTGATTTATTCTTATTCTGTCATTGTTAAATTTAAGATTCCAACGTCTGTGGAGGATGAGCATCACTTGGACCAGGAGATCCACAACACAGTGAGGAAAATCATCAGGGACTTTGTCACCTCCTGGTACTCCACTGTGTCCTCTGAGAGTGGTTTTGAAACAGAGGTTCAAGAGGCCATGATCTGTATGGCCATGGAGCTTAAAATACGTGCAAGACAGGTCGACAGGAAGGTACTTGGACATCAGTGTTGTCTTGCAACTGGTCAGCTTTTTAAACTAACACAATCATTTAGAACGTGTCAGGTTGTAAGCAGATGTACGAGGCCAGTCCTGTCTATACTGACTGTGGCAGTCATTCCCAACCTTTTTAGCTTGTGTCCGCTCATCACAGTTTGTGTGGACATGATCTGCATTCAGTTCAACCAAAAAGAGAATTTTCCCTCTCAGCCTTATTTTTGTATTTTTTCAGGCCTGAAGAGCTAAAAGATATCCAGTACTTTCCAAAAATTGGAAGTGAAAGAAAACATAATTTTGTGTAGTAAAAGACTTCACTTCACAACTATAGACGTCCATACAATTACAGTATATTGCTTAGTCCCATGCCTTCTGCTTATTGATATTTCAGAACTACATTCCCATTTAAATCTTGAAAACCACAAGTGAATTTTGTGGTTTTGAATCACTACAGGAGCTTACCCAGAGGATCCTGGATCTGTTCGGCTGCCACCTGCAGGACTACATCAGAGCCAAGGAACAGGTGACTGAGCAGCAGACGCCCATGACAGCAAAGTGGAACGGTGAGAGCGAGCAGTTGTGGAAAGCCTATTCCAGGTTTACCACGCCTCATCTTGCCATGACCAGCGACACAGTGGAAGGAAACTACACCAGGGCTGTCGTGGATTTGTTGCTGCATGTTTTGGTGCCGCCGCCTCACTTGGAGACCCGCACCGGACGGTTCGTTGTTGGAGAGCTCATCACCTGCAACGTCCTGCTCCCTTTCATTGCCAAACTGTCCGACCCTGACTGGTTAAACGGTCTCCTGATCAAAATATTCGGCAAGTCCAGCAAACCGCAGGAGTCAGCTGCAACAGAGCCACTGACTTCACCACCGCCGCTGCCACCTGCTCAATCAGAGCTCGCTGCTCTACAGGAGACAACGCATGTACCTCAGAAGAACCATGAAGTTCCACTAAGAGCCGACATTGAAATGGACCATGACACAGAGACGGCCACGCCTGAGCTCACCGCCTACGATGTGATACATTCCGAGGAGGTGGACTGTCCACAGAATAACGCTGAAGAAGAAGAACCTACTCGACCCTTTTTAGGGCATTACATGAGAGGGAGCAAGTCAAACCCATTTTACCAGGAAACTGATTCAGACCTGGATTCTCCTTTGGCTGACTATAAACAAAGTTCCATTGATTCCCTGGTCATGATAGGCCAAGAGGAGGGCCTGTATGACAGGCAGAAAGAATGTGCCACGTCTGTTGACAGCAGTAATGGTGTGGATTTGGAGGATGTTTGCCCCAGCCCAGTGGATGGCTCCTGCGCTAAAGTCCTGGTGAACTCAGAACCAGCAGACTATCCTTATGGCTGCGGCTTCTCATCCGTTAGGACTGCAGAGGGGACTCCTGGTGTCAGCAGCCTCCAGGACCTGCAGAGGACCCCTTCAGTAAACCCGGCCAGAGAGCTCCTTTTGGGTGTAGAACAGACTGGGCTGGGGAACCCCAATGAGCTGACGGAAGCCGGTCTGTTGCAAGGCTCTTCCCCAATGCCATCGTTCAGCTTCGAGCCCCTCAGCAGCCCTGATGGACCAGTCATCATCCAGAACCTCCGCATCACTGGCACCATCACAGCAAAGGAACACCGCGGCACCGGCTCACACCCCTACACTCTTTACACTATCAAAGTAAGGAGGTTTCATTAGTCATTGTTTTGGTCCTGTGTCTTCCAGGTGCATCACGTCAGCAGTAGTATCTCTGATATAAGGCCCAAAGAGATTTTTAAAGACGTTACAAATGAAGAACTGTTAAACGTTACCCTGTGGAGTTTCTGACTACTTAATTATCTACGGAGCATTTGTTTATGCTAGGGTCCCCGTGTTGCTTGGATCGTGGCAGGATTCTTGTCCTGTGTTATTCCCGTTGTTTTTGGCCTTTCTACTGATTGACATATTTAAATTGATAGCTTTACCCGACCTTACCTCTCCAAAACCCAAATATATTCAGTTTACTATGATAAATGTCAGAGAAAAGCTTCAAGTCCTCACATCTGACAATCTGAAACCCAGCTCATGCTAGCCAGCATAGTTAGCCATAGTTAGCCTAGTAGTCTGCTTTGCTGCAAAGCTAAAATAATGCTAGCAAGATTTTAGCAAATAGGGTGATTTTAGGAAGGTTCAGCAGTAAAAAGATTTATTAATTATATTAACACTTAATATATTATAATGTATTCATTGAGTTATAAATTTAATAATAGATGATTTGAATATACTGTATGAGAGTAAGTTGTGTTCACTGTTGATTTTTAAAGGCATTTCTTGCTAAATGAAAACAAAATGAAAATAGTTATTTAACTCTTTGAATTTCTGTTGTCCTTTTTTAATTTCATTTTTCATATTAGTCTTAACATGATCTTGTTTTATGTAATTGTAACATTTTAAATTGAGGACGAAAGAATCCTTTCTTTTAGGATTTATTTTTAATGTTGACATTTTAGACACAAAACTGTTAAATCAACATGGTTTTAGTGGAATATTTGTGTATTCCCATTATCCAGATTAAAACTATCATTGTTTGGCATCACACAGGTAAAATTGAACCATATTAAATATTGATACAATATTCGTCAGCATCAGACCATAAGACATTTTACACACTGTCACAAACAACAATAATATAAATTCTGAAACAAAAGATGGCAAGCCTTCTACTTTGTTGTGTTGGTTTTCAGTATGAGACAGCGATGGGCTGTGAGAACCCAGGAGACATCCAGCCTGGTTGTGAGGATGCTGAAGTTATACCGTCAGGTTGTGAGAATCCATCAACCATTCAGCCGGTAGCCTATCACATGGTCAACAGACGATACAGCGAGTTTCTCAACCTGCAAACACGGCTGGAAGAAAAAACGGAACTACGGAAACTCATCAAAGGTTGATTGATTGATTTAAGTTAATCATTGAAACCCTGTGTTGCTATTTGGAGCAAGTTAGTTTTAGTCTGGTATAGATGGAGAAACCCATGCATGGCCGTTGCTTAAAAGTTTGATTCTTGGATTAACAGCCAGGACTTGTTTGTAATCGGATTATTCTGACTGTGTTTGAGGTGTGAAAGGTCCGAAGAAAATATTTCCAGACATGCCGTTTGGAAACATGGACAGTGAGAAGATAGAGGCCAGGAAAGGACTTCTGGAGACCTTTCTAAAGGTTAGTGGATTGATATTTAATTACATGGGTCTAGTAAATGTCAGCCCAACGTTACAGTTTACGTTGTTTTTGATCTTAAAGGTTGTAGACTAGCATTCTGTCCTCTTTTTCAGCAACTATGTGCCATCTCTGAAATAGCCAACAGTGAAGAGATGCAGGAGTTCCTGGCTCTCAATACAGACGCCAGGATCGCTTTTGTCAAGAAACCTTTTATTGTCTCACGCATAGACAAGGTTTGTTCCTGAACACTTCATTATGGCACAACTGAACAATACTTGACTTGATAAGAATGTTGTATGTTCATAGTAATTCATTACTATAATCCGACAGCGTTGCAATGTCATAAACACAAAATATATTACATTCTTGATGGTTGTGCTATTATGTTTATTTGTAAGACATGTATCTATTGGGTTCATAGTGAGTTTGTAACGCAGTACATGTGTGTCTTTGTGAAAGATTGTGGTGAACGCCATTGTGGACACCCTGAAGACAGCGTTTCCTCGTTCAGAACCTCAGAGTCCAACAGAGGATAATGAGGGAGAGGTGGATGGAGGGAAAATATGTGCTGACAAGAAGAGCAAGTATGACTCCAGATATCCAGACCAACTTTTATCTCCATATATGCTGAAAACACAACAGACACTTCCTGGTGGGGTGGGAGGTGTCACACAAGTGGCCAACCCTTGTACCCCTGCTTCACACCCACTCCCTTAGCATTTGCCCAACTATGAGAGTCAGTTTTATAGCCACCAGTTTGGCCCAGTTTGCGCAGTTCTCATGGAAATGTAGATTTTTACATTTGTACTGAGCAAACTCAAATCCTGTCTGTGTTTGTTGTTTGTGTGTGGGAAGCCTGTTAGGAAGCATGGCCTGCCTGGAGGGGGCCAGGTTTTGGGGCCACAGTATGAACAGTGTTGTATCCTCCTGGCGAAGCTCCTTGCTGGCAGGTGAAAAGAGGCAGCATTGTCTCTTTAGCAGAGAGGGTTATAACGTGTGGGCTACTTTCATAGTATACATGGTGATTGTTACAGTGTGAAATGGGACTTAATGCAGTTTTCATTATTGCACAGTGATGAGCGACAGAGTTGATTTGTTTGTGTGATCCCAGGTCTCGTCTGAAGTTCTCCAGTAAAAACATCCCCTTTATGAACGGCTCGGACATTAAACCAGCGGTTTTGTTCAGTTGGGAGCAAACTAGCACAGTAAGTAACTTGCATTAAAATTTGATATGCACTACTGCTATTTGCTGGTTCGGTTATCCAATGACCTTTTTTAGGGATGATTCAAGGTTTTCCTGGTTTTTCTACCTTCTCCTTTCTGCTGTCAAAGATGTTTAGCGGGATGTCTTTGGAAGATTTGCACGCCTTTATCGCTGAACAAGAAAAACTGGCCACCAGAGCTGAGGCAGAGAGGGGGGACAGTCCAGTAGTAGGAGAACTCGCAGGCTATCTGGATGACAGCTTGAGAGGAAAGCACAGTCTGGAACCTGGTAAGAACGGGATGAGGGGACACTTTGTGAGATATAGTATTCACTCTCAAGTTTAGTCAGGTTACTAATTTGGTTCATATTATGAACAACTTGATTTAAAAACTAAAGCAACAGATGATGAGAAATAAAAGCCAGGCTACTGACTTAAAAAAGGACCCCCCACATCACCCACAGTCACAACTGCCAACACAGCATCGCATGCAGCAGAGTTGCTTGTAGTCAGTTGGACCAACAGTCGTGGATGAGGACCAATTCTAATATCTGTGAACTCCCGATGGCTGCACATGAACTTAGTCTGATGGCTTCTGTCTAGACTGGAGGAATCATCATACCAGTGTCGGCACCAGCACATTGTTTTTATATTACAAACAAAGAGAGCTGGTACTAAAGTAAGATGGATACTCTTAAATGGATTTAATCAAATTCTTTGATTTAGCTCAAATGGAATAATAAACTTGAAACTTAGCCTCCTAGTCATCATTATCTCTGCAATCATCATGTGTGCTTGTCTGACTCATCCTGGCATTTCTGCTTTCGTTTTCCTTTGTGTCTGACCAACTCACTGACTCACATTCCTGCCTTCCTGTCTGCTTAGTTCGTTGACTTTCCATCGACTATCTGATTGAAACCAGCTTGTTCCGTATTCCAGTCACTCATCAGATTGCCACTGTTGTGGCAGAAGAGACAAAAATACACACATGTGAGACAACAGTCCTTTTAAACCTAAAGGATGTTTTCATTTGTTTTAAAACATTAGTTTTAATTGATTCATGTGCAAAATAAATGTGTAAATAGTGTAGCTGCTTTACGCACCTTGGTTAGGGCCCACATTTGCACTGGCAGATTCTTTATTTTTCTATGATATTATTTACAGTTTATTTTAAGTTTCAAGATGCTTTTCCTTGTCTTGTTCTAAATATTTAAAGAACACTGGTCAGCCTCAGCCTGATCAACAGTTAACCATTAACTGTTAACTGTCCTTAACTTTTCTTACCATCATCCATCATGGTTAGTTCTGACCAGACCCTGAAATGTTCCACATTAAAAGTAACCAGCGTGTGAGTTCACAGAGTCTTAATGTGCTGCGTTCACAGCAGATAAATAGATGTAAGAATACTTGATGTTTCAAACAGGGCGTTTACATTCATCTTTCTGAGTTTGTGTGGTTTGACTTTCCCTCTTTGCAGAAAGTAATTTCAAGTTCATCAGTTTCAAAATGCTATATTCAAGTTGCTCACTTGCTGAACTTGGGCATTGAAGCAATCAAGCTTGAATGGAATGGACTTCTGTACAGCCAGGCCAGGTACTGTCAGTCATATGATCCTGGAAAGAGAAGTACAGATACGTGGCTGGAAAGCCCCAGGGAATATCTGAACTTGTCAACCTTTAAATTACCTTCTGGAAATTTCAACGAGGGGACCAAACCACATGAATGCAGATGGATTGTTATAATAATATATTAAAAATTCAGTGGTATTACATTTCAATATTAACACAATTTAGGTATCCAGTTGCTTATACATTTCTATATTTTTGTCTTTACTTCTGTAAAATCGCATTCAATCTGATACAACTGCTCACAACTATAATAATGTTTAAGTTTGATTGACACTGTCAGCGAGGTATTTAGCTCTATGTTTATAATTGAAGTTGTACTTTGCAGTGGTGTTGTACTGGACTGCATTATATTGAGAGGTATTTCTAATGTTCTGCCAACTCCATTTGTGTATCTAATAAAGTGGACAGAGTGCGTATATGTTTTATACCACACTGTTTTCACCCAATGCTGCACTTTGTGAGTGCGTTCTTCATGTGTAGACATCACAACAGTGATTGCAGTGCAGAGCCTTGTTCTTCCACTGTAATTTGAGTGGCTCTTACCATAGTACCATAACTAGATGACGGCAGCAGGTTAACTGATTACATGTTTGTCTGCATGGTTTGCAGCTGATTTCTGATTTATTCAGGCTGGGTGCCTACATTTGCAGTCAAATAAATGCAGAATTTCTTCTTTTAACCGCAGCATGCTGACAGATCAGATTTCTCCCCAACTCACACATAATTCAGATATTACAAAAATAAGAGTACATTAGTTATGTGTATGACACTGTAGCATCATATATACACGTATATATTTGTGCATTTATCTATTTATTTATTGTCCTGACGGCACCCTGTGGAGATGAGCTCTGTAATAAGAGAGCAGTTTTTCATTGCACGTGACTGCTACTGTTTAGCTTCAGTTTGAGTGAGAATGTGAATGCATTATTTTGGATTCAGGAGAAGTCACTGTTTCAAGTTCTGATATGTTGTCGTTTTGCTGCAAAGTTGTCAGTGATATTTTCTTGCTGTTGATAAGCAGCGCAGTTTCTCTTCTACCCTTTCACTGATTAAGCAAAGTGTCTGAACTGAGTCTTGTGTACACATTGTTTACTAAAGTGAGTTCCTGCAGAAAGCAACAAATAAAGGGTTTCTCAGTGTATGTGTTTGCATTGTTGACGTTATCTCCCTCATGCTCCTTTTAAAGTGGTTCTTCTCAAAACTCTTTTTTTTAATCCACCGTGGACTTGACGGGGCTTTTCACTCTTACACATAAACTTAATTGTATCCTGCAGGTAGCATTGGAATCATTGTGCTAACCAAAAGACTGCATCTGAGAACATGTGGATTTCTAGATTGCTAGAATAAAAAGTCACCCTCAGCAGAACCAGCAGCGTCGAGGTATAACCACACGAGGGCAGTGTTAATAAATGTATGAAGTGGAGTGCTAATGTGATTACTGTACCTGCATGTTCATCAGATGCACGCAGACGAAAGATACTTCAGATTAAAACAGATTATAATGTTTGGTTTCAGTCCCTCTACAGATATATTTTTTGTAATGATCCTGTATGTCATAGTGAGTTGTGTTTTTATTTGTGTCTTGCACAGAGTCTGAGATGGCGCTGGCAGAGGTAGCTCTGAACATCCTGTGTCTGCTGATGAAGAAGCAGTGGAGCTGGCTGTGCACTGAAAACATACAGAGGACCATCAGGCTGCTGTTTGGGACCCTTATTAACAGGTGACATGCTGCATTTGTTTAATGAAGTTATCAGAAGAGATACAGAGGCATAAACCCAACACATTCTTAAAAAATAGATTTAAAAGAATGATTGAATCAAATCGAGTTAAATTCAAGTTGTCAAGTTGAATTAATATATACAGCAGTGTAGTTTAGACTTAAGTCTAAAGGTCTAGCCATGCTAAAGATGTGTCTCTGGTGATGTTGGTCTGTCTGTCAGTCTGACACTTTTGTCCAGAGTGTGTAACTAGATAGATTCAAGTATCTGATACAAAACACAAAATTCTTCTCAGCCATACCTGTATTTAATACATTATATTACATTGCATTTAGCAGACGCTTTTATCCAAAGCAACTTCCAAATAAGAGCTTTACATAAAGTGCATAGAACCATGATGGAAAACAACAAGATGTCTCATCAAACTTGTAAGAGATGAATCACAAGTGCTATAAGTAAGAACATCGCTGCCAATGGCAGAATCCAAAAGAGCATTACATCTAGGAACAGATGATCTTTGTACATTATCAAATAATACCGACATATTCTGACATTCTAACATGTTCATATGTACGGAGGTTTGCCCCCTTTGACTACCTGTTTCTAAGTCTTTTTTTGGGAGTGTCATGACATTTTGAATCCTTTGTTGGCATATCAATGCTGATGTTGCTCAGACAAACTAGTTGAGCAAAACTGTGAATGTTAACCGCAAAGGTAAAAGGTTACCTGTTACCTGGTGTTACTGTAAATGATAGACTTCTAGAAAACCAGTGTCCTCTCAAGAGGACAACCCACACCAGTCCCTGTTCAGTGAGCATCAGGCCCACGTCTGTCCATCGGGCCCCGAGATGCAAAAATAACAGAGCAGGAATTATTTTATCCCACCAGCCGTTGCGCTCTATAACACACATGCATGAGTTGCAGCACTGGGGGTCAACTCATGTTGACGCCAACGTGAGTCTTGCACATTAAACTCTTGGTACACACAGCAGGATTAAGAGCTCTGCCCCACATTAACAGCAGGCTCACGTGTCCCATTAAAATGCCTGCAACCTTTTCCTGTTTTACTGCTTGTTTGTCCTTAAATATGAGCAGATTTTGAAGAAAATGAAAGAAATCCATTTTACACATAGCGTATTTAGTTGTATTCATAGTTTTTTTTTTAAAGTAAAAATGTATCTAAGTCTGCAGAGCACCTGTTGGTTTGTATTCTGACTGATTAATAATGGGCCTATATTATTTACTTAATATTGACATCATATAATATAATATAATTATGTTCAAACCGATCAGCATCTTTCCTTTGAAGGGGTGCCATGGTCTAAAAAAGTTTAGAGACCTATTGTTAGTGCTGCATAGTAGAAAGTTCTGTGTTCTATGTTGTATTGTATCTTTGCTGCATACAAACCGCAGTTTCTCATATTGAATTGTTGTACTTAATTAGCATGGCAGGACGCTGCTTGTAGTATTGTGTAGCGTATAGTGTGGACAGTGGATATCTTTGATTACCCATTATTTGTTTGTTGCTCACACTGCAAACCAAGTTGCAGAATTAGATCAGGTCACTAGTCACTTGGCTACAGCCCACACAGCATTGGTCCATAGAGATTCCTAATGATTTTGATGACTCAACGAAGTATAAAGTGTATGTAAAGTACCAAAACAGCATGGGTTTAGAAACGTCGCAGCTTCTGACTTTCACCCTCTTTTTACCGTTGAGTGTAGTTATTCAGAGACTGATCAGGGCTAAGGACACTTCACAGCTCTGTACCTGGCTGCTATCAGGTTTTTAATTATCTCTAACACATGGTATGTGAACTGCAAGTATAGTGTGTGAAGGAGAGAGCTTTAATCTGTCCAAACTCACAGCATACTGTGAATCCCAACGGTGCATGTGTGTGTTTCCAAAATCATTTTTTTTTGATCAGTTGAATTAAATATTCTGACATCAGGCTTAGTTTGCTTTTTAGTGTATTAGCTCATTATTAGGCGTCTGAACAGAAGGTTAATTCTCTGGGCAGCGAATGTGCTCATAATGTTTTATTTCACTTAAAGTTTAAACTTTATTTTCTCCCCATCTGTACCTTCCTCTGCATCATAATGTTGGAACGTCCCTGTGATCGCGGAGCACAACAATATACTGTGGTGTGAGAACGTATCAAAATGTTCTCAATTTAATCCATCCAGCCATTTTCTTCCACTTATTCCAGTCTGGGTAAATAAGGTGGATGTTCCCCTGTCAGCTACACCATCCTGCGGATCCAGAGGCTTTCCCAGGGCTCATGGGATGTAGACTTCCTGATCAGATGCCCAAAGACTCCTTTCAGTGTGAAGGAGCAGTGGTTCTTCTTTGAGCTCCATACAGTATGCCTACAACTAACTAGCTTGTACTGACCAGGTCTCAAGGCAGAAGTGATAGTGTCATATCGGTTACAAATGGCCACACTCAATGTGGGGTGGGAAGCCTGCCATCATAGACAGGCAAGACCAGATTTTAAAATGTCTCTTCAAAGATCTTCACAGTGTTGTACACAGGAATTGTGACAACGGTTGTTGTGTTAAAGATGAAAACTGAACATTTCAAACCCTGCTTACTTTTTCACCTTCGCACATCTGGACGATCATCTGTCAACCTCCTGGTCCGACATACTGAAACTCCAACTCACTCCAAACCTGTTATTTACAATGATGTTCATTCATGTAATAATACAGAGACACAACTTCACATAGATACTCTACATGTTTGACACGTTTGTACTGTTGGCTCCTATAGGAGCCACTAAGTGCAAGTAGTGTCTTATGATCCCCACGGAAGCAGAGTATTTTCATAGAAGTTGTTGACGGAGTATAGGGGGAGGCATTTGTTTTAACTCCCTTTCCCCATCCTTAGTGGCTGGGTACAAGCTGATGCTGGTGACATTTTAAAACAACGTGATCGGGACCATGCTGCTGATGCTTCCTCTCCCTTTAACAACGGTTGCCTCTGGATGCCTTCTTAAAGTGCTTTTACAAGGTTTTTTGCAGCAGACAAGTGATGGAAACGTGTACACACAGTCTGTAGACTCCAGGTCAGGACATGACATGGTTTCTAGTGGAGATTCCACAGAGAGGACTGTTTATGAGCTGGAGAGGAGACAGTCGTTAGACAAGGGTTGACCATGAGCCTTTGCAGTGGTCTGTGTTTTACAAAATCAGGGGTATCACTTGCAATGCAGTGTACCTATTAACCACGTATCACAAACATAAACTTGCTCTTTTTGCTGATACATTTGTTGTAAAATATATGAGTCTGTGTGCATACATGCATGCCTGCACTATTTGGCCCTCAAGAGAATGCTTGACATCAACTCCTCAGGCATTTGTCACAGATAGGTATAGCTCCTGCTGCCAGTAAACCGAACATGCAGACAATGTTCTCAGGTTCTAGTGTTTGGGCTGTTAGTGCTGTGACCTCACGTTCCCTAGGGTGTCAGTACCAGAATATTGTTTCTTCATATTGATACTGGCCCTTCTATTTTAAGAAGTTCCACCAGCCAAGGATGAAAGGCCTTGTACTTTTGTTTGGCCTTGTCTATATTAGGCAGCAGTCTGTCAACATCGCAGTGACAGCTCTCAGTGTGGCAGGTATCTGCCCTCATCAGCCGGTTTCTCTCTACAAAGGAGACAAGATGCTCTGGCTGTGGACTGATGTTGAAAGAAACATATGAAATTGACTTAGTAAGATAGCTCTGTATCATTTTTCAACTGTGCAAAACAAATGCAAAGTGGTATATTGATAGTAAAACAACTATAAATTCAACCCAAGTACATGAAAAAAAAATCCCAAGAGTGAATTACAGTGTTACATAGAGCAGAAAATAAAACTATATGAAAGTCTTATATGGAAGCCACTCTACTCAAAGGAAAAGGTGATTGCAGAATGATTGTTAGCGTATGTCCGGGTGTCTGAAAGTGTCTGGGCCACAACCTTTGGGCTTCAGCCAGGATTTATTGATGCTTACCAGAACCATGCCTAAGTATTTCGGGTTGCACTCCATCTGATTAAGAGACAGAAAAAACTAAATGTAGCAGTTCATTCCTGTCCAAGCAAATAATATTTTTATCTAAACCACCACTTTACATCAGTGCACGAGCCATATAAAGCTACAGATAACCTTAGCAACAATACTGATGCTGCACACTGGTCAGACTAACCCAACTCAAAGTTCACCCCACACTCACTACTGCTTACTTCCCTTCATTTTCAGTGCAGAAGAGAAATATAAAGACAGTAGACACCACAATGATCTTAGCCATGGAAATGCATTCAAGTATTGAATTAACTGGACCCTACTTTGTAATATGTATTAAATACGAGTCAATTAGTTGCTGTTTTGGTCAGTTATTCTTATTAATAAATTGATCCAGAAATGAGTGTAAAAATCCCATCTAGCTTTTCTTTTAGTGGGACTGACTGGTTATGGCAAGTGCTGTGAAGGTTTTTATATAATCTGACAGCTGTTTAGTGGGAGGCAAATAGAAGGTGAAACCTCATCTGTGCCGTTCTGCAACTGTAGAGGATGCCCATCTGTCAGAATTTAATTTGGAATTGCGAGTGGATAGAGAAAGTGTGTATTTGTGTGTGGGAGATGAAACCAGGACCCGGCAGGCCAAATCTGGGTCTGTGTGTGTGTGACAGGTCTGGCTGGAAAAGCCGGCTCTCTGCTCCTATAAATGGGGTCCAAGGCAAGGCTCTGGTCTGATTTTTATGGACTGGAAAGTAGGACAGTTTAAGATGAATATAGGCTCTTTCTCTTAGACAGCAGTCTGGATGGAAAATCCAGCTGGAGCCAGATTGTTGTCAGTGCCTAGATGTACTGTAGATGTAGCAGAGTGCAGCCACTTTGTCAACATCATAAGCGTTTGTAGGGATACTCCATGTTCTTTTTGTTTAAATGGGCCTGTAAACATGATGCTTCCTTCATTTGCCAAATAAACAGCCCAGTAAACTCCAGTTGGTGATTATCAACTACTTTTTGTGTTGATGCATGAGAGTTGTTGAGGTGTGTTTGCACTGCACTTGTCCTTGTACAAAAGTCTTTTGAAACTCCTATACTCACATGCACTGGTCGTTGGTTGACGGTGGGTCAGTGGTGATGGTGATACAATATAATGATTGTAATTAATCAAAAGGCATCAAGTGGTTCAGATTTCCTCTGCAAGCTTTTTTGTCATTGCTCTGTGGTCAGTCACACACAGTAAGTGTGGAACATTCCCCCTGCGAGTCCTATCCTCGATGCACCTGTCACACAATGACACGATTCTTTATTTTTGCTCCCTAAAACAGCATATTAATACTTCCATAAACAATTCAAGGGGTACCACAAGTCCCTACTGACAGCTTGATGTTGGAGGTGCGGATGAAGGGGAGTATGGAGGATTTGAAGCTTGTCAACAGTTGTCATAGAGAACGCTCTCACTCTCTCACTCTTTTTCTTTTGCTCTCTGTCTCTGCTTCAGCTCCACTGTTAATTAATACCCTGGGATCTTCATCTGATATACAGCGGCCTGCTTGGGTTTCACTGGTGGTGAACAACAAGTTGTTTGGCTTCAGGGAAAGTGGTTTCTGTCTCACTGCTGCACTATTTAGCCTGTGACCACAATGTGGCAATTGGAGAGAACTCTGAAGATGTGGTTCAGAAGTCCAACCTTAAAAAAATATAGAACACTGGCTTTTAAAAGTAGTGTTTTATTCACCATCAGTC
The DNA here is from genome assembly GCA_036023655.1 of Nannoperca australis. Classification (NCBI taxonomy): domain Eukaryota; kingdom Metazoa; phylum Chordata; class Actinopteri; order Centrarchiformes; family Percichthyidae; genus Nannoperca; species Nannoperca australis. Next base: position 36,488 of record JAVQJD010086794.1, read on the forward strand.
CACTTGCATGCTATTTTATGATTTTTTTTTTGAATTTTAAGAGTTGGCAGTTTGCCTTTGAGTGCACACCTTTGCACAGTGTGTGGGCAGGTGGATTGCTTCATTGGAGCATGTTGTATCCAAGAACAACTGCCGTGAATGTTAATCTGGTTATTATAGTCATTACTAATATGATGTTTTCACTACAGGCTCATGTAACATGTAAAAACACCATTACCATAACTTTCAAATAAGTAGATGGCCTTTAAGAATCTGCAAAAACCATTTTCACTCACGGTCCACTTACTACCTTTTCATTTGCGTCTTCATTAGGTGACAGAGTTTGCTGCCCTGTTGTCATTGAGATGACTGCATTAGACACAGGAAGTGATGACAATTAAGCCAACTCCATGACAACTGAGCAAATGCATTTGAAGCTAGCAAATGGACCTTGAATTAAGATTGTTTTTGTACTATTTCCAATGAATGAACCTTCACACTGTTTTAGGGCAAAAAGATATTAGGAATTAATTTGTGTATAGCAGCATTTGTTAACTTTAGAAACAGATAAAGACTTAAGCAATTAGACTCCATTGACATAAAGCATCTTCATTAAATGCACTCCTGTGAAGATAGGAGACAGGACATGTGGTGGTGGAGTAAAGCCAGTGAGTGGTTGATAAAATCCTGGAGGTGGTGGGATCGGCTGGCTCTAGAATCACCATCAGGAAGATGATTGGACGAATGTCTGTGTATGTTTGTGAATGAAAGAAACTTTGACATCGTGGGAAAACAGAAGTGATGGAGAAGATCTGACGGTGCTTTCAGACAGTAAGCAGTTGCCACTGCCACCGCTTCCATTCAATGTAAACACAGAGGTCGCAGAGGTCGGCGGCAGTGAGAGGGAGGCCGGCTGCTGCCCTTTTGACCGCACACAACTCTTTGTGGTTGCATTTAGAGTTTGTGATGATTCAGTTTCGGGTTTCTTTCAGTTCTTGCCACCGTGGCTCGCTGTGTGAGGGAAATGAAACAGGGGCTGAACTGACTGTCTCTGGGTTCCCTGACTTGTACATCCCATTCACAGAACAGACCGACCAATGACCCGAAACGGTATTGGAGCAACATCAGCTTCGAGGTCTGATTAACCGGTCCGGGACAATGCACAGTGTTTACGATACTGGTTAGCAATACTTGATACAATAGTTGTCATTTTGCTAAGCCTTTCTCCTTCTTAAGCTAAAAGCCACACTGCTTGGCTGTGGGTTGAGATGATGCTGGGTGGAAAGCAGCAGGTATTGGAGGTAGCCAGCCAATACTTCCCACTTAAGAAGTAGCAGGAATTCTCAGATAGAGGAATTAAGGCAGAAGATGAGAGATCGTGTTGTCTCAGTGTTGATTTAACAGCTTGTCATGTTGAATCAGGAAAAATCAATGAATGCAGGTTTAAGAAATAAATTAAGCAAACTAAAAATACTTGATTTATATAATTAAATACACAATTTTCCTCTTGTCGATGGTCTGTTATTCACAGCACCAGCACAATTTAGGCAAAGCTTAGGACTCCAGCTAGCTCCGTGCTGCTGGCACGTGTTGATCAGATCCATATGGAGTGATGTTTACCCATGTCAAACTGCTCATTTGCCCTCCATCTCCACCAAATTAATTGGTTCAGGCACTCTGGTCTTAAATGACTCCATGTAAGAATATTCATCAGCAGATATTTAGTTTGAGATATTAGCAGCATGAGAGAATAGTTATGTGTCTGGCTCTGAAGCATGTTCCTAGAATTTATTCTTTTGGACATAATGTTTCATTTGGCTCCTCTGCCTGGCTTCACAAGCGTCAGAGTTAGTTTTTTATCATGTCCTAATGTAACAGAAGACCTCATGCTGTGTTTCTGTTTGAAGACCTAATGATTCTCAGTGACAGTGATGTGGGGAATCCAGGGGCTTCTCTTCTAAATCATTGGCCCAAAAAGAGATCCCTCCCCAACTCGGGTGGATTTTTGACACCGCTGGTTGTTTTCACAGCGAGGAGGTGATATGAGAGTCCTCTGCTGTTTTTCTGTTCTGGGGCTGTTCCTTGACATATGGGTCCTGGGGCCAGGCATGAGGTATAAACATAAGACCCTGCTTGGAAGCGCCATGCTTCTTGTGTCAGCATGAATTCACTCTGAGGCTGAGTGTGCTGGTGGTCAGAGGGGTGGGCCATACATGACAGATCTGGTATTGGTGGGAAGAAGAGGAGGGAGTGTTGGATGGAAAGATGCTTATTACATAATGGTGCGGGCTATCTATCAGCCTCCATAGAGTGGAGGAGGTGTGACATCCCTGGACAGGCTGTTCCTGAGATGAGACAAATTCAGACACACTCCCCGTTGTGGGATCAGGCTGTCTGAGTGGTTTATATCTCACCCTGTGTTTCAGTTGGAAGTTTGCCCTGTGTCAGGTCACTATCACGTTTGCTCATGGCATTATTCCTACAGACGTTTCTGAAATATAAATATTGTCTTCTATTACAGGCTAATAGTAGTCTGCAGTTGCTTTCCAATTCCTAGAGACCTATGTAATCGTCTCAGGGGGACATTATAGGTCAAATACATGGGTCACTTCTCGTGAAGGCTATGAAACACACTTATCCCCAGCCCCAGTGTGCCATCAGTTAAGCTCACCAGCCTCTGTGTCCATTTATCCATATTTAGTTTTAGTGAGTTGTAAGCATACTGCAGTCCTCCCTTGGCAGGACATGAAAGATAATATGACTCATTATTGTCCATACGCTCCTGATAAAGTTAGAAAAGTGCCGTATGCTAAAACGCTGTCAGGATGTTTGCAAAATGAACTGGATAAATGACCCTTTGGCCTTTTCATATCCCTGGTGTCTGTTTTCACTGCTCACCTGAGCCTGGGGCCTGGGATGGGGCTCCAAAGCCGTGGCTGGTCTTTTGTCTCCAGAGACATATTTGTGCATTGACATCTTGTCTGTCAAAAACTGGCTGTAGGCTTATTTTAGCTCCAAAGGGACCTTGTTATACTTGTCTGAGTCTACCATAAATGGAAGCTAAGATAAATCCCACCGGAGTACAACACATACATAGTTGTTGGCCAGCTCTAGCTTTATCTTGATCCTCGTTGATTGTGTCAGGTTGATTGCTGGAGTTGAGCCCAAGTGTTCATTTAATCAGTTGATTCAGACCGTTGAGCGTGTGCAACTGGATTTTATCTTACAACTCACAATCAAGGCTCAAAGTACACAGTGAGTGTTACAGCTAAAGAATTCAAGTCAAACTAAAATTATAATTCATTTCTGCTAAGAAATCAGCATCCTTGGTGTTTGTTTGAATTTGTGTATGTATTAGGTCAAAACTGTAAGTACCAAAACCAGAATGTTTTATTGTATTTCAGTCAATAAGCGAGTTTCCAGCCAACTGACGCACATTTGTAGAAACACAATTTGTAATATATATTGCAATATTGTCGTTGCCTGGTTCCACCTGTGAGGAGACGCACAAGTGGTGAGGTTGTAGCTACACATTGCTGTGAGTTTTTTCTTTGGCACCGTTTCCACAAATAAGCCCCTAAACAGTTTTATCCTCTTTTCAGGAAAAAAGAAAGCATGCACAATAGCTGCAGCATCATTAGAGTTTATATTTGCCTTACAGGAGAAGTGAGGAGAATTAAAATTTAAGTTTGACTGTAATGTACTGTGATTTTCTGAGCAGTAATGTTACACTAAATCTGCTCAGTCATCTCACTGATTGCCATTTGGTTGGCATTACAAGCCAAGGTAAGTTTTAGAATGCAGAAAATGTGTGTTTTCAGAGACTGATAGTTTCCAGGCAGTCCATGTGAATAAAATACGGTGGCCCTGAAGTGCAGAACACAAACGCAAATCGGAAAACACAACACATTAACGAAAACACAACACATTAACAAAAACACAACACATTAAGAGAAAACACAACACTTTAACGAAAACACAACACATTAAGAGAAAACGGAAAGGGTAGGTACTCCTACCGGAAGACGTGGGTGCCTATTAACAAGGATATGTACCTTGCTGGTCTTATGCGCATACAAGCAGCAATTAGCTCAATTGGTAAAGCACCCGCTTAGCATACGAGAGGTACCGTGTTTGACTCCTGCATCCTCCAATGTTTTTCGTGTTAAACAGCTTACGGAGCATTACCGCCACCTGTAAAGAGACAGACAGCGCGTCCAATCAGCAATGACCATAAGAACCCTCCCTTTCCGTTTTCTGTTAATGTGTTGTGTTTTCATCAAGAGAAAACACAACACATTAACAGAAAACGGAAAGGGAGGGTTCTTATGGTCGTAACGGATCGTTGCTGATCGTTGCTGAGAGACAGACAGCACGTCCAATCAGAAGGTGGAGGTAATGCACCGTAAGCTGTTTCTCAACAGTCATTAAACGAAAGAAGAAGAAGCAGCATAAGCAGAAGACCTAGTCACACTAAAGAAAACAACAGGGCCAGTTCTTCTGTACAACCCTGCTTCTTTTAAACGTGTCTTCAAAGTGCGC
>JAVQJD010086798.1:0-56653 GCA_036023655.1 Nannoperca australis
CACATATAGGTCAAGCAATACAATTGCCATGACTAATAAAGGAAAACTTCTAAAAAAAGAAAAGAAGAAATTCAACATTTGACAAGAACAAAAGATATATAACAGTAATAATAATAATAGTGCTGTGTCTTGTTATAGTGTGACAAAACAATGTCGTAATTTTGTGTACTAAGCGTAGCCTTCCTGCTATCTGACCTGTAGGGGAGTCATATCTTCCAAAAACTGCGTCCAGTAGACCAGCTCCGTCACCTGCTGGTGAACTGCGTTGGAGGAGAAAGTGAAGAGGTCGAACGCTTCTTCAAGCTGCACAGGGTACAAAACATGATAATGATATTTGAATATTTTGTAGCCTTTAACCTGCGCACGACACACATCCATGATTTCAGGTTACACATCGCAAGCATGCATGTCGCACAAAAACCTTCCCACAGGATTAAGGCATGCAGCCACAGCCATGTTTCTCACACACACACACACACACACACACACACACACACACAGTGTATATATTTAAGTTGTTAATTTGTTCTGTACAGGAGGAGCAGGCTTGTGCCACAGCATTGATCCTGGCTTGTTCCAGCGCTGCTTGCGACAGAGAGGTTTCACAGTGGGCCACCAGAGCCTTCTTCAGGTCGGATCATATTGTCTATGCGCACTCAGATTTACACTTACTCACAATGTGCACAAACTAAAAGCAGTTCCTCTGCTCTCGCGATCAGATACGGAGGAGAAGCGCAGATGAGATTCCCCGCAGCCATGGCCTCTCCCAGCACTGTTGGACCTGTGATGAGCTCTCCAGCACCAGGTAATACTTTTTTAGCTGGCAACATGGCAGCTGAAAGTGTGTGTATACATTTTTATTTACATTTTTATTTAATGTAATGATAAAAATGTCAAACATCACATTTGATAATACTGTCAAGAAATACACGTATAAATCATTGCAATTTTTCAATTCTCTCCCATCAGGCATTGTGCCCCCAGCTCTGGCCACACCCTTCGCACCAATGCACTCTGGGTCTGCCCCCATCACACCCATGTCGGCAGTACCAGAGGTGATTTTCTCAGGGAAACACAACGGCATTTGTGTCTACTTTGCTCGCATTCTTGGGTAAGTAAATCCTATGGGGTAAAAATAGTCTCAGTGATATTTGTAAACGTAAACAATGATTTGTTCGTTATTTTGGGTACTCATAAATGTGTGTTCCAACCCACTCACTAATACCAAGCAGTTTGAAAACAAACAGAAAACGTTTTACCAATACACACATCACATGTTAAATAAATATGTATATTTTACTTACAGATTTCTTACTTCAACTTCACAGATCTGATCCTTTTCATTTTTAAAAAGCTTCCAGCACAATTTTAATCTGTTTTCTGCTAAGAGCCTCGGTGTGTCTCTTTACTCAGAGGTGTGGATGGTGACGTGTGATGATGGTATCCATTCTGAACATGTCTTTCTCTCCTGTTCCCTGCTGACTTCACTCTCAACAGAAACATTTGGGATGGCAGTCTTGCTGTTGAGAAAACCATGAGCAACGGAAATCAGACTGTCAGTATTGTAAGTACGCCAGGCATCGATTTAACAGTTTAATAGTGATTTAAAGGTTTTTAGAATGATGCTAGCAGTGCTTAGTTAACACTAACTGTTATGTGTTGTCCCCACAGTTGGAAAGCAGCGTTGGTTTGTTCGATCTGGAGTCGGTACTTCTGGAACTCTGCGGTTTGCGGGAGTTTCTTGATAAAAACTCTCAGTTCAGTCCATCCTCTCTTGGTGCTGCAAGGTAAGCCCTTCTGTGCTTGCTTAGTCTTACATTGAACTAATCGGTGATAAGAATTCCTGATCAGAACACCACTGGATACAGATGAAAGAATATGATGAAATATATGTTCTCATTTACTTAATACTGTCAGTATTTCCTACACAAGAGCAGACTCCTGATCTGCAAAACTTTACTTTAACTCTTGTTTCCCATCCCTCCTGAATAACATCTGTTCTGCTCCTTCTCAGTTTCAGCTCCCCTGCCAACCTGCAGCAAAGGCTGCTTGGATTTATGCGTCCTGACGGAGCCAGCTCTCAGCAGGTCCAGCAGGAGCTGCAGAGGAAATATCACAGTGAGTTATGAGTGCAGGTTTCCATATTGTCATGAGAATCAGTATCGCAAATATCAATGATCTTGAGCATGAATAGAGAAAATGGGGAACTTTGATGTACCAACAAAAAAAAGGAAAAAGTGATTTACTTTGACACTTCACATTTCTGTAACTCTTGTCTCTTTGTGTTTCTGTCTCTTCGTCCAGCCAAGGCTCAGGTCTATGAAAAAGTATCCCTGCAGGGTATCCAGCAGTTAGTGCATCGCTCTTATCAGACTCTGGCCCTCTGGAAGCTTCTCTGTGATCATCAGTTCAGCCTCATTATGTCTGAGCTGCCAAAGGTACATGTGTGCACAAACGCTTCTCCTGTAGGACATCTGCAGATGCTCATACATCATCACTGCGGTATTCATCTACATGTAATAGCTTTTGGTTTTTCAGCCAAAAGCCTGGTGTACGGTGTGAGCTCCCCGTTGTTCGTGGCGCGCTCATTGCTCACTTTGCTTTACTTTTGTTCTGTGTTTGTAGGAGTTTCAAGACCAGATGAAGGGAGCAAGTTTTAAGGATGTAGTGACCCGGGGCAAGGAGCTGTCTGGAGCGCTCATCACAGCCCTCATTAATGTCTACATCAAAGATAATGCATCCGTGGATGCCATCAGCAGTCACCTGCGGGACATCTGTCCCCTGCTGTACAGCAGTGACGACAATGTTTGCTCCAAGGTGCGTACACACAAGCATATGGTGCTTTTGGGTCTGTGAAAGTTGTTAGAATACTCTGAGATAAATTATCTTAAGATGTTAAAAGCTAATAGATGTAGTTAAGTGTGTCAGTCTTTATTACAGCCTCAGGCGTCTGCAAGTTTAGCTTTATTGATGTCTTGGTGCTTTCACATTTCTTGCAGTCGTCAGGGTAATTTTGGCGGCATCAAGGTTTTTTGTTTTTTTTTTCATTTATTTTTTAAATGGTATTGATTCACCCACATTGATTCACGTGTCTTAATACTGAATTTGTTGCTTTTGTCTCCCACTTAGGCTAACGAGTTACTGCAGAGCTCAAAGCAGGTTCAGAATAAAGCAGATAAAGAGAGAACACTGAGGGAGTCTCTACGGCTCTATCAGCAGATCAGCCAACACACAGACCTGCCACTGGTCTGCTCCCAATACAGGCAAGGTAGGGACACGCAAGACCCCCCTCCACTTTCTGTATATGTGTAGTTAAATAATGCTGTTTATTTTTTGACACTAATGCTATTAATTTCTCTCAGTGCGTTTCTACGAGGGAGTCCTGGAGTTGTGCCTCACGGCAGCAGACAAGAAGGATCCACAGAGGCTGGGGCCCCACTTCTACAAGAACGGAGAGCCTGAGGATGACCGAGTGGGACAGCAAGCCTTCCAGGAAAGGTAACACAAGAAAGAAGTAGTACTTGAATCAGCATCTTTAATAGCCATTTTAGCCGATTGTCAGCAGCACGTTCTCACCCCTCCTCTCTCTGCTCCAGACTGTCGTGTTATAAGTGCATCACAGACACCATGCAGGAGCTGGTGAACCAGAGCAAAGCCGCCCCGCAGTCCCCCAGCGTCCCTAAGCAGCCTGGGCCTCCTGTCATGACCTCTGACCCCAACATGCTCAGTAACGAAGAAGCTACAGCTCATGTGAGTAAGAACGGGACAGTTGATGCTTATTTGTTACCATAGCGGTGCACATGATCTGCGTTATTGATGAAAATACGTTGTTCCCCTGTAGTTTGAGCAGATACTCGGTCTGGCCCAGAGGTCTCAGGACGAGCTGTTTCACATCGCTCTGTACAACTGGCTGATTCAGGCCGACCTGACTGACAAGCTGCTAGAGGTACTGTGTCTGGCTTCTCAAAACTTGCATCTTAATGTAGTTCCTGTGCATATAGTGTATGCAGACTTATTCATTTTTCTTATTTTGATGAAGAATAAGCAGATTAAAAAAAACCATTTATTTTCACCCAGGTTTTTTTGGCCCCACTCACCCACAGGTTGTTGTGTTTTCTGATGAACTGAGGAACTTTAAAGGTGTTTTATATCATATATTATGCAAATAAGTCCCTCAAAATAATCTAATTACAGTTGAAATACAGTGCACATTTTTAAAATGTGTGTATATGCCTATACCCCAATGTTTATCCAAAGTGGGCCTGTGTCTGTCAGAATGGTTAGTGAATACATGCCATCTGGCTGATAGTGGTCCTTTTTTTATTTTTTTATTTGTCCCCTGTTGTCCAGGTGAATTCTCCTTACCTGGAAGAACATCTGATGCATATGATCAAGCAGGACCAGAGTAAGGTGCACAATATGGACCTGTTGTGGCGCTACTATGAGAAGAACCGTAACTTTGGCAAAGCAGCTCATGTGCTGGCCCGTCTTGCTGACATGCACAGGTTTGGACACACAACATTCTGCTGGATTATTATAACCTAACATTATCTCCAGGAAAGACGTTTATGAACAACCTCCAAAACTGACTCTTGAGCAAACCCTGGTTACCACATATACTTTATTTACAATCTATGGACTCTTTCTAATTGTTAGTTTTTTAAGAAAAGACATGAAAGTAAACCAGCACCTTGTTGTTCGTTCTCTGATCGTGCAGCACTGAGATCTCTCTGAAGCAGCGTTTGGAGTACATAGCCCGAGCCATCCTGTCTGCTAAGAGTTCCTCGTGCATCTCAGCTCAGGCATCTGATGGGGAGTTCCTTCACGAGCTGGAAGAAAAGATGGAGGTACGTGTGAAGCGGTGATCGCTGTGAAAGAAGTCTAGGTGTAATCCATCCGTGAAATGTAGCGTTGTAACCGCTCAGTTTGTGTGTTTTGTCCCCCTTCCTAGCTGGTGCGTATCCAAGTGCAGATTCAGGAGACCCTGATCAGACAGTGCTCCCATCATCCCTCAGTGAAAAATGTCATCTCTCAGTTGGACTCCGAGCTCATGGACATTACCAAGGTAACATGCAGCAGTAGAAGAAGAATTATCGGGGGCTAGGGATTCTAAAGCATATTAATTACAGTTGATTGGAAAATGTTTTATTTATATATAAAAAAATAATGCTGTTCTCGTGTAGCTCTACGGGGAGTTTGCTGACCATTTCAAACTGTCCGAGTGCAAGCTGGCCATCATTCACTGCGCAGGACACTCTGACCCAATTCTGGTGCACTCGCTGTGGCAAGAGATCATGGAGAAAGGCAAGTGAAATGAAACGCCTCGCACGGTGTAACCCCGGCCAAACCTTTTCAGAAATGCGCTTCCCATCCTGTATGTGACGTTGGTGCCATTGATTCTTGTTTTGTCTTGTTTAGAACTGGGGGACACCGTGGCCATGAGTCCAGTCGACAGGATGAGGTCTCTGAGTTTGAAACTGGTATCACTGGGGAAGATTTACGCTGGAACACCAAGATATTTCCCTCTGGGTAAGCATTCGTACCGTCCTATAATTACGTTCACTTTTCCTCTCGTAAGAATTTTCCAGCTTGCTGTTTTTCTATTTAGTTAACAGTAATATAATTAGACTTCCCCATTGCATCATTTATGTTGGCACGTCTCTGTGGTACAGGTCTGCAGGGCCGTGCTGGTGTTCTGCGATTGCTTAATCATCCTCCCATTACAAACAGCTTGTTCAAACTTGTCTTCTCTGTGGAGACGATTCATTTTATATACATTTGTGGTACTCGCACGCATGCACAGAATCAATTATGTCAGACGCAAAACACACTTTCCCCATTAATTAACACGTTGCTGAGTATGCACTGCTAACGAGTGCAAATGTGTCTCGTAACTGTAGAGTTCCTAGTGAAGTTTCTGGAGCAGGAGGTGTGTCGACTGAACTGGGACGTGGGCTTCGTCACCTCCACCATGCAGGAGATCGGGGTACAGTTGCCGCGTCTTCTGGAGGTCTACGACCAACTCTTCAAAACTCGGGTACGTGTTTCAGAGAAAATACCATGTTTCGATGCATCACCTTCTCAGTTATGCTAAAACGGACGTGCACAAATGATAAGCAGCCGTTCCAGCTTTTGTGGATTGAGGATTAAATGTTCTCTTACTCAATCCATCAACCTGCCTGTTGCTTGCAGGATCCCTGTTGGCAGCGGCTGAAGAAACCTCTCCACTTGGTGGAGTGTATCCACGTGCTGCTGTCAGGATACGTGGACGATCCCAGCAGAGTACCAACCTATGACAGGTAATCACTATTTGATCAGCTGTTCAGCTGCTGGCCTGTAGTGGGCAGTGTTAGTGTTGGCCTCCTGTTTACAGAGACATTAGCATGAGCATATGGTCTCTGGTTAAAATCCCTGTGACAACTGATGTTGGAACCTCCCCCTACTTGCTCACATTATCGTAACCTGCTCTAGATGAAATCAAAACAGTGGTACTGGATTAAACCTTCCACTGTCTACACAGCAGGGAAAATTCTTAAAAAACATGGATAGTTTGATGAACACAGAACATTTTTGAAATATAGCTTTCTTTTTTTTTGCAGTGAGATGCATTTGTGCTGTTTTCAGGCAACATGTCATATGTGAATGTGTGTATGAATGGGTGAATGAGACCATTCTGTTAAGCACTTTGGGAACTGTTAAGGTTGAAAAGCGCTCTGTAAGTGAAGTCCATTTACCATTTACTCTCCCTCCACCACCGCACAACAAGCAAACACTGTCTGGAGGAATACATCCCCTCTTGGTTTAATGGACTCCAACTACTGAAGCCTCATATTAGCTTCGGCACGGGGGCCCTGGTGTGTTACTGAAACTCTCAGAACCTGCAGCACACTTAACAGCATGTTTTCCCTCCATTTCAGACGCCGATTCACTAACGTGTGTCTCGACAACATCTGCGGGTACCTCGTGGAGCTGCAGTCTCTGAGCCCAAACTCAGCCCTTCAACAAACCATCGGAAACTTCAAGTCGCTGCAGGCGAAGCTGGAGAAACTCCACTGATGTTCCTCACAGGACAAGGGACAGGTGACCTCTGGACCTTGCACTGTGGGCACGCACACCATGATGGTATTTGTATTCCACAGTAGAGTTTTCCCCTTTTTTCTCTTCAGTCTGATATGGTTCCACATGGAAAGTGCTTGTTGTTACTGTGGGAGCAGACGACAGTAAAGCCTTCTGATAAAGATGAGGGCAACCGAAGAGACGCGTTTTATAACTTATTTAATACATTTTGTTAACAGTCGAAACATTATGCTGAAATACAACTTTGGAAAGTAAGACACTGTTGGTTATTTGCATTGCGTGCACATAGCTGTCAGATATCTAAACACGACAAGATATTTGAACTACCTGTTTTATATTAAATCACTCTGAATTTGCAAGTCAGTTTTCATACATTGAAAATGCACTTTGACAATTGATTTGGGACATTTTCTTATAAACCCACTTGGTAAATATGTACCTGACTAAACCCTTTTGATCACATGGGAATCATTTTTGATTGTTTTGCGTTTGCTTTCAAACAAACAGTTCGGTGTTGGATGTTGTAATTATGTACATAACTTGGCCATAATGTCATCTCTTCTGCCAAAGGTCATGCACACACCTAAACATTTTTTTCTTGTATTATTTACACTGAGCATTTTGGCTGATAAATTTAACAGTGCTGTTGTGTGTGAATGCTTTTGTGATTGTTTGGAATGTAGAATTTTTTTTAACACAGTGCAGCTCACAGTGCTACACTGAAGACTTTTGGTCTGCATTGGGGGGAAAAAATAAAACATTTTTATAAAGTTGTCATTGCTTTTGTGTATGATGATATTTTTAAAACCTTAGAAAGGAGTTATCTGCGACGCAGCAAGCTCATGTTCATAGGCACACTTTTGTGTAAAATTTGATCAATAATTACCAGCAGAAAGAGGATTCTATTGCTTGATAATGAGGGTGTCCAATAATAGAATTAATGTCGTCACTGTTTGTGCTTATGTAATTATCTTTAATTAAAAACCGCACTCAGGGTTTCTTTGTCATTACCAACAGGGCAGTAATTGCTAAAAGCCTTTTTCTCCAATTAGCTGTGCTCTCTAATACACAATAATGTCTAATTTTATGTCTTAATTCCAAATAAAATAATTTTCACTTTAGGCTGGATTGATTTCTCTCAATAATGCAGTGAGTCGGTACACTCTCGCAAGTGCCAATTTAAGTATAACATGCATAATGTTTACCAGGTTGGGAGGTCAACTAATGGTGTGAACAGTCCCCGACCCCTTCCAACGTGTGAACTGTTGTATCACACGTTTTAACAAGAAATAGATAAAAATGCTCGAAGCAAGTCGCTTCAAATGTTTATAATTAAGCAGATGCACAATGCCGAGCTGGAATAAATTTAGGTTTGTGCTTTTAGAATCTGCAGTGTGAGCAGCAACGTTGTGTTTTTGCCTACTCTTTACTGGGGAGGTCACAACATGTGGGTGAACCAACATTGAAACAGTTAAACAGATAATGTGATGAAGACTTGAGGACAGATAATGTGATGAAGACTTGAGGACATTTCTGAGTGGATGTGAGAAACAAACAGAAGTTTTGAGACAGATTGAAAATTAGACTAGAGAAACCGTACACTGCTGATCAGAGGCACGAGGTCTTCCAATACCACATACACATACCTACATATCGGGTCCCGGAGTAAAAACTGCATGTGGTGTAGGCACTTCTACCTTTTGCATGTGCAAGAAAGCTTTTTCACTCCGTGCAGGAATATGTAGGGGATGATGCTTGTGTAGGAGGCTGCAATATAGCTGGCCACCTCCGCCACTATTGGCGAGGTGTGGATGTTGTTGGAAATGCGCAGTAGCAGATGAGTCAGCCAGCAGACCAGGAACACGCTGGCTACAGCCACCACACTCTTGGCTGCCCTCACCTGAGAGCTTGAGCTCAGACTGGGCTTAGCTGGCATCTGGCTGGGCCTTGAAAGATTTGGTGGAGCTCCAACTCTGCTGTCTGCGTTTGTTTCCCTGCCGGCGCTGGGAGACGCAGGCAGGCCCGTGTAAATACAAGTTGGCTCTTTGAGATCTTTTGAGGTGCTTGCACCAGAAACGGTGCCGACTGACGTGCCATCACTTTTATTTTCAATACTCTTGTTATCATCCTTAACCGTCTCCTTGGTAGCACCAGAGTTATGACTCTGTATGTGTTGCTGGTTTTGGAGCAAAGTGACGACAATCTGGACTCTGGCAAATACAAGCCCGACAAGAGGGAGAGCATTTGCCATTGTTAAGTAAAAGATCTCATAGGTTTGCCTGGTGATTGCGTTGGGGAAGACGTCTATGCAGTTTTTATTTGCCCCCTCCACGTAGACAAAGAAAAATTGCGGGATGCTGAAGACCACAGCCACCATCCAGCTCCCAGCCACCAGACTACCCACCAAGCACAGGCTGTCCAGCTTCACTGGTGCACCTCCCCGTTTCATGGACCCAACGAGCTTCTGGTGCCAGAAAACGCTGACGTAGAAGGTCGTGTAGATGCTGCTGGTCTCCGAGAGGTCAGCACAGAAGCGAAACACGCCACACAAGGTTTCACTCAGGAACCAGCCCCCAGTGAAATCTGCCACGGTGTCGGGCAGGTCCAGCAGGTAGTTGGTGATGAGGTTGGAGACAGCCAGGTTGATGAAGAGGACTTCGTTGGTGCGGATGCCAGATATCTGCCCGGGCAGGGAGCGTACAGCCAGCCAGTTGTTTCCCAGGATCCCTGCCAGAAACATGAGAGCTCGGATGAGGGATTCAATCACCTTTTCTGCATCCATCGTTTCGCAAGATCAGGTGACTTTAGATCACTCAATCTTCATTGTTCAGTGGACTGGTTTCACAGTTTCAAAGCTTGTAGCGTGGGAGGCTTCGGACATTTATAGACGAGGGTAAGAAGCCCAACCCAATCGCTCAAACAAGGTCTTAAACATTTTGTATTTCCTCATTAAGCCTTCATCATGTGGTCCCACTGAGACAGAGTATTTGTATTTTACTCATGACAGGCCTTCCCAAGGAACTGCCCCTGACTAATAGCAGACTAGGGTGTATTATCTGACTGAAGAAAGAACAACCACAGCAGAATCTGAATGTCAACTGTGGAAGTCCCCAAAGAGCCACCAGTTAAAGCTCTCTAAAGTCCTCCGATACATTGCAAATAAAAAAAATGTTCATGTAGTAAACACATACAGACTCAGTGGTGTCTGTCATCATACAGCAACACATGATTTTACACCCTGGTGCAAAGATTTTCTCAGATTTCTGTTTTACTCTATAGAAATCAACAAACACTGACTGAACTGTGGCACACTGACCATGACATGTCAGCAGAACCTTTGGTACCACTTTCTTTTTTTCCTTTATAAAAAGCAATGCAGTAGTAACTAATAACTAATACCACATCATAAATGCTGTTAATCCATTCATACGTGTAAAAAGCCACCAAGTCTGCAGTTGCACATGTTTTGCAAATAACAAATAAATAATAAATAGTTAATACACTGATTTTGGTCCAGATGCTCTGCAAACCTCTTCCAGGAGAGAAGTGGTCCATTCATGATGAATTAAAAGCTGGATAAAAAGGCATGCTGGAAAAGGATAAACAAAACCATTTCCCTCGAGGGAGCAACAAACTACATCTATCTAAACACCAGCCACAGTTTCCACAAGATGTACTACATTGCACTACCGTGGACTACAAGGGACATGGCTGACACTTTCAATGGGGTGGCAGGAAATAACAGAGCAAGAAAAAAGAGGGGGGAAAAAGAAAAAGAAAAAGAAAATGAAGCTGTTTGTCAGATCACAGCGTGGGGTCTCGGCGTAGTGTAGTGGTGTTTCACGTGATTCGTGAGTAAAAGCTCCACCTTTGGGATAAACCGCACTGGAGGCGGCATCTGTGCGCTGCTGGACAGACAGGACGGGATGCGGCAGTGAGGAGCGCCGCTGCGGGCTCTGGCTTTTTTCAAGGGTTTTTTTTTCTTTTCTTCTTCTTCTCCCCCTTTATTCCGCCTTCGACTATGATTTTCGTTTCCCAGCGCTCTGAGATCGATGAAGGGCTCGGTCCGAAAAATACACGCAAACAAGCAGGTACTTGCGCGGCGTGCTTGCCGTCGCTTCCGTTAGTAATGAGAGTCTGACGAGCGCGGAGAGGACAGGATGCCCGCGAGCGGCGCCGACTCGCTGAAACCCAGCGCCTTCATCCCGGTGTGCACGGCCGCATGCCTCCTGGTCGGCTCCACTTCCCTGTTCTTCGTCTTTACGTAAGTGCGACCCTAGAAATGAAAAGTTGGTGACTTGCGCTGTTGGTTTGCTCCACAGAAAATGCATCCATCCATACATCCATCCATCCATCCAGACATCAATCACTCTTCATGCGCCATGCATCAGGTATTCTTTCATTCCAATATTTCTATATGTTCGCATGTGGGATTGCATTTTGAGACTATCAAATGTTTAAAACGATCTTCTTCTCTTAAGTGCCATTAAGATGAATATTGTCAGTACAATTTTGATTCCCATTTTGGATTTTTTTGTTAGTCTGCCATTTCTAAAAATGATTACTTAAACCAATATTTAAATCATAAATACACACACACAAAAAAGCACCATTTCTTCTTTTTTCTTCTTCTTCATCTTCTTCTTGTTTTTCACCACTGACTTCACTCTGCTGGCAGACCCACCAGGGGCTGCTAACATCTTGCCTGGTTGGCTCACAGTGTGGGCTATAGTCTGGGTGCCTGCCCAGTGCACCCTGAGGTCTCAGAGTAAGCACAGTTTAGGGGATAAGCCACCCGCAATCAACATGTATCAACGTGTCATTATGACCCACATGTGTCATAAATGTAGCTGGAGGACATCAAATACACACAACGTTCATGCCTTGGTTTGTGTCAAGATCGGACAACCTGATTAGAATTTCGGTTTTAATACGACGCTTGGTGAAAGTGTTGAAAAAGTTAATTTTAGCCTCCTGGTTTTGACCTGATTTGTGAGGAAAGGCAGCGCTAGTGGCAGGTTGAAAAGACTCACTCAATCTAATGCTTTTGCATGCAAGGAAAAAAAATATCTATATAATACCCTAATCCATTTCAAATGGTGACTACAGTTTGGTCAGATTTAACTATATATTTTAAAGCCTTGACTCATGCACATGAAGAACCACAAAGAAGACAAACAAGCAGACCAGTATCTGATATTAATGTACACTACTTTTATGAAAACCCCTCCGATATCCACAATTGACCTAATGAGTGATGGCTCCCATCTCATCAGCTCTATGCCAGTATACTGACCCTTGACCCCCGTAGCCATATCTGTCCTAGTTTCTCCTGTATTCTCTAGCCGTGCACCGTTTCCACTGGAATCTGACACCAGATTGGGAGTGTGGGATTAGGATCCTCTTGTCATTGCCATGTGATCCCCAGCTGGGGGGAAAAATGGAGTCTGGGATCTTTGAACAACAACTTTCACTATCAAATACTTGCAGTTTGGTAGTTTTAGGTAGTGGTAGCTTTTTATAAACTACTCCATTATTTTTACTCCTTTTCTTTAATTTGGTAATACGAACATTTTAGAGTGAGTTAGGTTTTACAGCCGAAATATAACCCCTTGTTTGTTAAGTGAAATTGTGTTTAGTCGTGATTATACCATATCATGTGAGAAGTATATCCACCACTTTTGAGGACTCTGTTACATCAGAGTTGCTCTACTTTGGGCTTTGTCTGTACAGATGTGGTTGTAGGAATCTGATGTATTGATAGACATCATTATATTGTATTTTCATTATGCGAATTACTTAAATTGGATTTAAAACTGGGAATCATTCATAACCATTTTGAGCTTTCTCCAAGCTAGAATACAAAAATGTTTCACACTCAAATAAATTTACGACAACTTGACAGCTGTCTAATTACTAAAGTCATGGGATGTAGAGACTCACGGGCCAGAAAAGGTAGAGAAACCCCTGATGAGCTCCACTTATATAAAAAGAAATCAATGACCTGCTGACGTGATAGATTGAAAAGAGATTGCTTAATTGGGACTGCATTGCTCAACTAGCAAAACCAGGACACTGCAAATGATTAAATGAACAAGTCACGAACCTGCTTCTTTAGGGACAAGGGTTGCATATGAGCTGAAATGACCTTATATCCTAAAAACCTCATGCTCAGCCTGACTACATGCAACGTTCAGGGAAAGTAGTTATAAATCTCACTGCCTCACTGACCAGCAGTGTAATATTTAGCTGTAACATCTGCAGTTTAATTTGTCTTGTGAGTCTTAAACACCCTACTAGCTTTTTGTTTGCCTTTATAATCTGGAAGTACTTATAGTATACTTAAAAGCTGTTCATATGAGCATTCAGCAGGAAGTTAGAAACATTTTCTTTCAGGGGAAAATTGGCAGAAACTCATTGTCTTGTCGACTGCCAGTTACAGTATATACAGTATAATAACATTGTTTAATATCCTGTGTATCTGCCAAGCCAGCAGCTGCAGCTGGAGCGACTCCCTTCCTCCAAAAGCAGAGATAGACAGGTGACGTGCTCCGTTCAGCCCAGCCTCGGTAACACTGAGTCAAAGGGACATTGCTTGTCATCTGCCATAACACCAGCCTGGCTTTTACCCTGGTTACTGTGAATCATGGGAACACATACGTGTCCTTTTGTTTTGTAACTTTTATTATTGGTGAACACTTTTACTCCCAATTTAAATTCTAAACCCTGCAGTCATGCTAGATATATATTCATAGTGCTTTCATCTTGCAGTATTCATGCACTTATCCGTGTTGCATTAGTAGTGCAAGCACTCTTTCATTTCAGTTTCCACTGCAGGTTTTGCACAGTTAGAAAATGACCTTTAAAATTGTGAGGCTCTTTTGTCCTCCGCCACCTGATAAAATTTATCAGTTACTGGCTTCCTGCTTTTGTTCGTCTGACCGTGAACCTTTGTTCGGGTTAATGCTTAAGGTTGTGTGCATTGTTAAACTCCGGCAGGTCGCCTGTATACGCCCAACAAAGGCCACAGACATCAGAAAGACCAAGAAAAATGTCCCTTGTTAATTAAGTTATGTTCAACTCTGCCCAGAATCCGGTCTACTGAGTAAACTGTGTGTTTTCTGAAGAAAAGTGTGCTCGCTTATGCTGAAAATTGCAGGTGCAAATACTATAGACAAGTTAAAATGTCATAAAGTATAAATTCTGTAACATACTGTATAGCATTTCAGTTCAAGATGAAACACTAAGAACAAGACTTCCTTTTGTTGAGTAGCGGCCACTGTGGCCACAAATGGTAATTGCAATATGCTAACTGCTAACACAGTATATATACATATACAGTATTTTATACGTGTGTGTTATGAATTAAGCAAGGCTGTGATTTAATGCTTATGAATTTGACTTTTCATTTGTAAGAAGAATGTGTTATTCTTTTAAAAGTTACATAGTCTCTTTAAAGGAGTTGATCAGTTGAAGTGTAAGCATTAAAATGAGCTGAGCAAACTGTGTTCAGAAGACTGAAATACATTGAAATATTGAAGTTCATATTTTAGGCAGTATAGTCCTGCTCATTCTCTGTGCTGATTTCTAGCTTAAATTGCATGCAATTACTTGCATGCATCAAAAGCAAAGGTCCAACCATTGAAATCAATATTTCCCCCTACATTTAAATCTACAGACACAATCCTGAATTGTGTTGATTGTTATTGGATGATGCACAGTGAGAACAGCAATGATGAAAATATAGATGATACAAGTCACGCTTCACGTTAAACCCATGACACTGTTGAGGACATGCTATGTGTCCGATTTATTGTCCAGTCTGTGGGATTTTATTCACTACCAAATCTTTGTACTGATGTGTTGTCTAGAAATGTGACACATTACATTATGTAACTGTGACAATACTTCACAAAAGGAGCCCTGGCTGCCAGCAGTAGTGAACTCACCGCTTCACCAATTGTGCGACGTCTGCTGTGCCACTGACCCACTGTGGGGATGAGGGCAGCGTGCAGATTGCAGAGCAGCTTACTGTTCTGTGTGATTTAATACAGCTCGGCCCGGGCTGTTTCATTAGGTGGGGCTTGTCTTTGCCACGCTGCAGTGTAATGACCTGTCTCTCTCCCTGCGGTCCAGATGGTCTCAGACCAATGATGGAGGCTCGCCGTCCCTGCACGGGCCTCCACGCTGTAATCTGGTCCACAAGAAATCAGTCAGATGAACTCTCACAGGCTGCCAGTTTACTTCTGGTGAATGTAATAAAATCTATCGATCTATCAATCGCTCTTTTGATCTATCTATCAATCTATTGATCTATCTATTGATCTATGGTATCTCTTATTTCCAAACTAGAATAAATTATGAAAATCATATATCGCTCAGCCCTGTTTTTATGGGCTTCACTGAAGATTGTAAAGATCTTTTGTAGAATGTTGAGAGGAGGATTGTAACTAACCAGCTCGAGTTACACCTCTTAATGTAACTGATCAGCTATGACAGTTTAATCACATGTCAAACATAACCCTATTTAGTAAGAAGACCATGGATACACATCCTGAATAGCAGCCTTGGAGGGTGGAGTTGGGTGGGGGTTGGGGAGATCATATTATGCTCCTTAATCTTTTTTGTATAACATATTCACTGCTTCTTAAGGTTCCCATAATTTCATTATGCTAAATTTGTTTAAATCTACAAAGAACTTCTTGCCCTATTTCCATTTTCCCCCTCATCATCTGTTATAAGAGGAAGTCTGCTGCAGGTATAGACTAGCAGTAAAGGATCAATTGGATTTGTCTCATTTTATACAATGTATGGTAGCGTGCTGTGTGATATATGGTGAGCCTTGTGTGTTTGGTATCAAATGTGAGGAATACACAATGCACTGGACTGTCAGAAATGGTCTGTAATCCACAGTTCCTAATCCAGGGATTACTGGGTTTGCAGCTGGCATGGCATCAGCAGGCATTCCTCTTGGGGCGGGGACCCCTCCCCCACAGCCTAAAACCAGCCAGGGATTGAAGCTGCACTGGGATGAAGCGCATAATTGAGGCGGAGGACTCTTAATTTTGTCATTTTCGATAAGACTTGTGTGTATAACCACTCAAACAAAACCAGTTTGATACATTTCTCTGGTCCTGACACTGCTTATATTGGTTATGTTATTTCCAATCGACAGCCCTAGAAGGTACATCATTATTATTTTTCTCTGCCTTTTACTGATACCATAACAAAAAACTGTGACATTTGACTATTCAAATAGAACATTCCCATGCACTATAGTACATATAGGTTAAACGTGATGTTTAATCAAACACTGTTAATATAATCCAGTGAATCCTTTCCCCTCTGTCTACCACTGTAACCTGATTACACTGCCCCTCCCTCTAATCTCACACAGTAGAGATATAATCATTCTTCTATTCAATATAATTCAGCAAGTCCACACACACACACACACACACACACACATACACACTGAGTCGATGGAAGAGATAAGTGATGGCTCTCTAAGATTTTAGGGCATGCATGCACGGAAAGATTGGATGGTTGAAATCCTGACAGGACAATCACAGCTCAGTACTGGGATAAAAAAAATAGTTTGGCATTGGTGTTTAGAAGAACCTATAATTTACTAATATTTTTAAAATCAATTTATATCATTAAAAACATTAAAAGTTCAATTTAACACCACTACTGCTAATTTAGATTTATATTCTTTCTTTTGTTTTGTTGCTCATTCACTCATTCAACATTTGCTTTAACTGGACAGCTACAATTTTGACTGTTTCACTGCTTTTCATGGTCTCTGCAGTGATCATTTTCAAGTGGATAATAAATGTTCCACTTTTTTCAAGTGGATTATTTATACTGTACATTGTATTTTGTTCAACATAAACCTAGGGCTACAATTAACGGTTGTTTTTATTACTGATTAATCTGCTGATTACCCTCTCAATGAATCAATTGTCAAATGTAAGGATTGGCATCTTTTGTCTGTTTTATACGTCATTCTAAGTCAAATATATTTGGACAGTGCGTCGGATAAAACAAGCTGACGTCACAATCGCATCAAGGTACTTGTGATCGGCATCGTTGACTATTTTATACCGTTTTATAAACTTAATGACTTATGGACACATCAGATGTACATTTGTGTGTGAGAAGCTTTGTGCGTTTTCAAGCATCCCTAGCCCCCTAATAACAGCTTTGTGTTTCATGGCAAACAATGTGTCACAATCTTCACAGCGAAGCATCTTTTAAGGACTTTGCTGACCAAATTTGAGTTGGATCTGTTTTACCTGCGAGGAGCACAGATAAGTAAATGACCTGTAACTTCCTGTTGTCACTTGGTGGCGCTATGACTTTGATTCAATATTGACCCCTAGATGTCTTCAAGATGGGAATCTCATCAAACATGAAATATATAGAAAAGATCTGACTGTATGGAGCCAAGTTACAACAGTTTCTCTTTTCATGATGAAACCTCAAAATTCACCACTGAAGGTTGTGCCCATATCGCTCTTGTGGCCTCTTGGACAACGTCCTGTCCAGTTATAAACCTCTTCCTGTTTCATGGCAAAACACAAATTCCATGCCATGGCACGGACACACTACCCTAATAAAAAACATTTAACAAATTTTAATTACAAATTTCTTTAGATTGTAATGTCCAAATTTGAAGTCGATAGGATCAAATCTCTAGGATAAGTTTGTCAAAGTACGGAGCCCCCAAATGATGTAAATTACAAAAGTTTATTAAAACTAACTGACTTCCTGTTGGGAATAGGGTAGGGCTCCAGGAAGCTTTTTTCTAAGTCTTGACGACATGATACAAAATGAATAACAAATTTCCTACATAAAGGTGAGGTGCTGCACAGGCTAGTCCGTAAAGAACTTTTTGGCACACCCATGTGCAAGACCCATAAAATACATAATTGTTCACCACTTCTGACGCATGTGCAAAGTTTAATGACTTTTTTTTGCCCCTCAAAAGTGCAATTTATTTGGAAAAAGAATAATAATTCCTTCAGTTTCAACAGGGCCCTTGCATGACTTCGTGCTTGGGCCCTAAATAATAGATTATGACCTGCTTCATTGTGTAACACAGATACATTAGGTGTTTTGCCTTTAGAGTTACCCCGTCATTTAATCCCTTGTTGTGAGCTCTGGTGAACACGCACTAATACATGCTTGTCTTTCACTGTAAACAATTACTTTTGAGTTTATCTGCTCCCATAAGAATAAATGGGATGAAGATTATACCTCTAAAGGATGAAAACTTGCAAGGATCAAAAACACTGTCAAACCTCGATTTACCAAATGAATTCTGCTTTGAATGAACACTCAGTTACAAGTACAGGAAATAGTTTCTCTTTTTCCCCCCCTCCTGTGTTTGTATATTCAGATGCCCGTGGCTGGCTGTGACCATCTGCCCTGCTGTGCCACCATGCTGTGCCACCCTCTTCCTTTTTGTGCTGGCCAACTTCACCATGGCAACCTTTATGGATGCTGGCGTGCTCCCAATGGGTTTGTAATCAATGTGTTGTTATGCTTACAGTAGGAGAGTAGGAAGTTATTTGCGGAAGTGTTATTTTAGCAATTTCACATATTGTTTCCCAGCAAACGAGGACGAGGACAAGGACGATGAGTTCCGCGCCCCACTGTATAAGAACGTGGACGTGAAGGGCGTCCAGGTGCGGATGAAGTGGTGTGCTTCATGTCACTTCTACAGACCTCCACGCTGCTCCCACTGCAGCGTCTGTGACCACTGTGTGGAGGTTCGTGCATGGACAGATTTAAAGATGGGAGAAGAGACATGTTGTTGATAGTGTCATATCAATACAGGGGAGGGTGAAAACAAATGTGGTAGGGAATTTAAATGTGGAAAATGAGTAATACATAAGAAAATAGAATAGGCATGAATGGACAGATCGGGGAGAAAGGCGAGTAGCGCTTTTGACTGAATGTAGCCGTGTGTGGGGGGAAAGTCAATAAAGGGGATTTCTGCAGAGTGAAGGATGGACAGAGTGTGATGGAGGGAGAGAGAGATCTCATTAATCAGGTTAATCCTTTTCTCAGATCCTTTGTAGAGTCAGTAGAAATGCAATTTAAAAAAAGGTTCAGACAGCCTATAATAAACAAAGTGAATTTTGAAAGCACAGTGAATATTTCAGTTAGTTATTCCAGATATTCAGGTTTTCAATGAATGCTTGATTTTCACTGCTGCACAAGTTTTGATATACACTCTGTGATGTGTGCTTTTTTTAATTAATTAATTAATTAGACTTTTCTTTTCCCACAATCTCCTCTCAGGACTTTGACCACCACTGTCCCTGGGTGAACAACTGCATTGGGAGGCGAAACTACCGCTACTTCTTTCTGTTTCTGTTGTCACTGACATTTCACATGATTGGTGTCTTCACCTTTGGCCTCATATACATCCTCCACCACATAGACGAATTATGGAAGCTGCACTGCATTGTCACGTATCCTTATACATACTCAATATCCCTTTACATGCATCTATCTGTGCATTAATTTGTGTAAATGTATTAAACCCATAGTTTAATAGTTTTCCTTAACGTTATGTATAGTTTGGTAGTGATCAGTATATCAGGGCTGTTTCTTATCCCGGTCCTTGGTCTCACTGGATTCCACCTGTACCTGGTCTCCAGAGGACGCACCACCAATGAACAAGTCAGTTTGATTTTTTAAACATTAAACTACTGTCAAGAGCGGTGGAAACGTTGTCATAAAAGAATGAAGTCAACAAATAATCAATACAATACTACATCAATTAGGTAGATCTTTAAGATTTACCAATGGTGTTATTTTGACATATTATCTATTATAAGTGAAAATAACACATGACTTATTTACATATGTACATAATATGGAAATGATATAAAGAGGTGTACTTTTATGTCTTCATTATCCCACAGGTTACTGGGAAGTTTCAAGGAGGAGTGAATCCTTTCACACGAGGTTGTTGTAACAACCTGGAGTATCTGGTTTGCAGTCCCATCTCTCCAAAGTAAGAGGCATTTCATCTTAATCTTCAGCTTTTCGGGAAACCTTGTAGCTCTCTGGCTGACATCCTGTTTGTCATGTGACACCAGGTACACAGCGAGGCCCTGTAGGAAAACAGTGATCCATATCCAGCCTCCGTTCCTGAGACCAGAGATTGACCGGCAGAGGCAGGTGAAGGTCAGGGACAACGGGATACATAGTCAGGATCTCCAGAATAAAGTATGCATGAATAAAATGACATGACAAATTCAAAGCACACACAGTTACATATTCTCTCACACATCATCTAAGGAGTGTAACCTCATTTGTCAAAGGGTTAGATCTCTCATGTTTCTGTTTTTTTCCCCCTGCCAGCGAATCAAAGCCGGAGCTGTCGAGCTGTCAGACATGAAACAGCTGAAAACTCCACCACCACTGCCACCGAAACCAGACCACGGCCTGCTGAAAAGCCAGATAACTGCCATGGATGGTACTGTAGGATGACACATTGAATAACACTGAAACAATATTTTTACTTGGATAGTGACAAAGATACAGATATATCCAGTCTTATAAGTTTGCAGAGTCAAGTAAAGGATAAGTCTGGTGAGATTCTATATTTCTCTTGTGTGTTGACCGTTCCTATGGTCAACACACAATTCCATGTGTGTTGACTAACCTCAATCCCTAATCCCATGAAAATACCAAAGCCAGCAATGAACCCATCCTAGAAACAAGCCCATTGTGTCTTCTCCTCTGTGCCTTAGAACTACATTGTTGCCCAAAAACAAAACTCATCAGTGAGCCACACTGTTGCACCGGGTAACGTGTTTCCTATTTTGTGTTGATCCCACATACACTGTCCTCGGGAGTGTAATTATGTTCCGGCTAGTGCACCAAATGTGTATTAATGAGCGACTGGAAGTAGTCCCAAACAAATGAACAATTTCCTCCTATTTGAGTAATATTTGCAAAAAACTACAGTACCCAGTGGTTTTAGGAAAATGTTTAGCCTTTTTTAAAATAAAACATATGAAAAAAATATTTACATTTTCAGTAGGAACCAGGGCTTGGGGCTCAGTGCCACACGCATGTTGGAAGTATTGAGAAACAAATTAAAAATGTGTTTTGTGGAATTTGTTGACAATAAGAAAAATATAGAATATCACCAGCCTTATCCTTGAAAACCTTCCTTCATGGTGCCATTGCTGAGCTGTTTATGTAGATTTTTAATTATGATTTCTGTTTCTTATAATTAACCACAAAGTGTTTTCCTTTTCAGAGATGGGACATTATACCAAATCCATTATTCCTGTATCCATTCCCACTGTGCCGCAGCTACGGCCTGTCCTGGAAGCCATATCTAGAGGATCGTCACCCATTCCTCCAGAGCAGGTGCTTTTCAGTCTGATGTTAATTTGTTATATTGTTGGAGCACAATCCTCAATATTCAAGTCCTGCTTTGGATCCTTGTGTGACAGACACTGCGTTCTTGGTTTTGTTATGTTATTTAGTTGCTGAAGACATCAGAGCAGCAAGGGAACAACAAAGGTCCTGACCACCGCTCTGAGTCTAAACTAAGCCCTGCGAGAGGCAGCCAGCAGGCCGGCCTGTCTGTCCAGACCAACAGCATCTCCAGCTCGCTGCAGCTCAACTCTCTGACGCTCAACTCCAGGTCTCTCACCCTCAAGCACAGCAATCGCCATGGCAGCAAACCCCAGCTCCCTGCCATGCATGGTGATGGTTTGGGATCCAATCCCCCTCCTGGCATCATGGCCTCTTCCAGCCTGCTGGCAAACCACAGCAGCAGCCTCTCCTATGATAATCTGATCAACCCTGCAGACCCTCAGTTCCTGGC
The DNA here is from genome assembly GCA_036023655.1 of Nannoperca australis. Taxonomy (NCBI): domain Eukaryota; kingdom Metazoa; phylum Chordata; class Actinopteri; order Centrarchiformes; family Percichthyidae; genus Nannoperca; species Nannoperca australis. Next base: position 21,944 of record JAVQJD010086798.1, read on the forward strand.
TCAGAGGGGGGTTCCTCCAGTCGGTTACCACCCTCACTTCATGGCTCTGAGCTCAGATGGGACTGTGGTGCAGCGCCCCCCTCCTCACGCCTATAGTCCCGTGTTTATGGGCGTCACCAGACAGTCACCTCAGCCTCGAGAGCCCTCACCTTCTTTGCAGGGCCTCACTTCAAGGGATCCCTCACCTTCCTTTCAAGGTTCCATTCAAAGAGAGCCTTCTCCGGCTTTTCAAGGGCTGATGCCAAGAGACCTTGCATCCCAAAGCGTAACATCACGAGACCTCACCCCTCCAGGTCTGGTGATGCGAGACATGATTTCTCAAAGTCTTCGAGGCAGCCTTCGTGATCTTGGTCCACAGGGCTTGACACCTCAGAAGTCCGTCGCCGCACGCTATGACAACCTTTCAAAAACCATCATGACATCGATCCATGAGAGAAGGGAGATGGAGGAGAGGGAGAGGATGCTGCGTCTCCAAGCCAGATCCCAGGCCCTGTACGGCCCAGACGTGGGGATCTATGACATCCCCAGCAGGAGGAGTCTACCACCAGACAACATCCGACCTCCGGGCTCCCGTGGACCAACTCCTCCGGCCTACGGCTCCAGGGAGTTTCTGATGAGTACAGGCATCCTTGGTTATGGCATGAGGACCTCACCTCTCTCCAGCTCCTCGACGTCGTCTCTGACTCGAGGCCCGAAAACTTCCAGCTCTCCTCTGCAGAGCAGCAGCAGCAGCAGCCTGCATAGCAAGGGCAGGTCTTCCTCTCCGGCTTACTGCCTTCCTGACAGACAGACACAACCGCTCCCTTCCTCTACAGCCACTCTGCCCCGTTTACCCTCCTCCTCCACCTCCTCTGCCCCCTCATACGCCTCCTATGCCACCGCAAAGCGATCCTCGCTTACGTACTCCTCTGAGGGGAAGGACTCAGTCACCCTGGGAGCCCTGAAATAAATAAAAAACATACTCCATGTTTCCGATGATGTGAATGAATCATCTATGCAGTGTGTCTAAGTCTTCACAGATATGCTACTTTGTAAATAAGAGGCCAATTTGGGACTTTATTGTGTGGGAGGTTGTGTAAAAAATAAATAGTGAAGCATAAACTTATAATATTCTTGAAAATGTATGTAAGTTTGACCAACTTTGAAAAAAATGGGGAATCTCAGGATAGTTGAGCCTCCTCTTACAAACAGAGCGAGCTCTATAAACTCAGTCAAAGCAGAAGGGCTACGTGAAGAATACAGATTAACTTCTTATCTGTTTGTATGTGTTTTGATATTGCTTTTTGTGAAACAATGTAATACCACATCATCTAATTTGTCTCCCGCAGCAAAACCCCCAAATTAATAGAATTTTGTAGTTGTTTATATGAATAAACATATTTTGTAATTTTTTTTTCTGTTTATTTCCGTTATTTGCTCGTGTGAACGAAACAAATGGAAAGAAATTGGAAATGAGGCTTTCAGCTCTGAGCAGCAAAAGGAAAAAATGCAATTTACTGTTTATTATCCATTTTAGCTCATAACTCAACAGATGACATTATCATTCATTCCCCTGCTTCAACTGCTTCAATGCATACGTTTTTACATTTGTTAAGCAGTAATGATAACACTGCTGGAAAGACATGTAATGGTATGTGATATAAGACTAGTGGAATGATTCACTGGCTCTGCAGTGTCAGTTTCTGCGTTGCATTTGTTTATGGCACCCTCTAGTGAACAGTTTCAGATGGTGGTGTGATGTCGGTTAGGCAGTCAGATCCAGTAGATGACGCTATTGTGTGTCAAATGCCAGAAAACAGCATGTCATCGATGTCAAGAGGCTGCAAGTAATGGAAAAGATGAGAGGAGGCTCTAGATTCCAAACGATCCATTTTACACAGCCATTTTTTATCACTACAGGTGGATAATTAAAAATAAATGAAAAGATCAAGAATAAGATCAAAACTTCACAAGGTAGAGAAAAAAGCATCTGTGTAAATATTCAGCTTCAGAAGTCTGCTCTTCTAGCTAGCCTTCAGTCTTGGGACAGGCTCGTAAGTCATTCCGACTTTTTGTGACAGAAATATTTCTAATAGCAGGAACTTTTATCACCTTGAGCCGTGATCGACAATCACACATTTGTGTTTGGGCAATAAATGACAAGACTTGACACTTTGAGGTTGGAGCTTTTCACGTGAGTTATTGTTGCACTTGACCTTATAGCAGGTGGAAGTGCAGACATGACAACAGGGAAGCTTGAAAGCCCTGACTGATTTAAACTCCTGGCATGAATTTACAACGCAGCCAAATAACTGACAGATCTCTCACCAGACTGCTTGATTCAGTGGGATGTAAAAACGATTCACTCATACAGGCTTAGTTAAAGACTTGACAACAACAAAAGATGTGGAGTGTGAACAAAAAGAAAAAAGCGCCTCAGTTACAGTTGCCAGAGAGTAACAAGTGAAGTGTTAACAACATTGTTCAGTAGTCATCGGAGCAGTTGTTCTTGCCAAAAATGTCTAACAAGATAGCAGATTATTTCACACAGTATTTGCACTCAATAGATTGTGAAAATGACATTAGGAATTCTGAGGATATCAGGGCCTACAAAGCATTATTAAAACAAGCTGCAATTTATATAAGTAATGGCCATTCTTTCCTAATGAACCTGTGAACCAGAGCTCAACAAACTTTAAAAAGTTGTTTTATTTTAACATTTCAGCCCTCCAACTACACAAAAACAGCATTTTCTCCTCCCCAAAGGGTCTCCAGATTGAACATATCCTTATATACCCATATCCTTTCATATCCTAAAGGTCATCAGAGTGGAAAAATCTTAAAATGCTGACAGCAGTGAGGTTCGGTGTATGAGTGGTTGTAAAGTTAAAAACAGCTTTCTGTCGCCCGAAACTTTTTCTGTGATCGATCATTTTAAATGTGACATTATCTTAACACACGTGCTACTGTTATCATCAATGTGTATTTAGTTAGATTTTGTCAGACGACTACAAAAACATAAAATAATGATTTGGTCAGAGGGGCACGCTTTACTAGATGTTGGCTGTGATGTGCAGTTTGTTGTTTGCCCGCTGAAAAGAAGTGTGTGTGTGTGTGTGTGTGTGTGTGTGTGTGTGTGTTCAGGTGTTTCACCGTGGCAGAGGTCTTTGCGAAAACGATCTGGAAATGCTAGTTGTTTTCACATAAATAAAGCAGGTAATAAATGTTAGGGCTTGTCGCAGAAGCCTGGAGCTTAACAGACATAAATGAAAGTCATATTAACAGAAATAGGAAAGAAAACTTTTATATTTCAAACATCTGTATGCTTTAAAATTTAAAACAAAAATAAAACAAAACAAAACAAAGAAATCAAGTAAAGAAAAGTAATACTGTAATTACCCACATGGCTCCCGCTGCAGTTCGGAAAGAACTGATGGGTTTTCTTTTGGTCAAAATGTCATTAACAGAAAGAATCACAATCACAATACCATTATATGACACAACACAGAAACAGAAAACATTACAATCATGATCTCCTACACACACTCTTAAACATTTTTTAATTAGCAAATATGTTTCCTGACACATACCTGTTACTTTTCTTGTCTCTATTATTCTCCTTTAATGTTGAAATACGTTGTTGTTTTTCTCAGGGTGATAGTGGTGCTGAAATTGTGTTTGTTATCTTGTCCTCTCCCCTTTGAAATAACTCCTATTTCAAATCCAACCCAATCAACCTTTAATGATTCAGTACTAACATCACTATTGTTAAGGACAGCTTGACTTTTTCCTGTTTGCTTAAAAAGCTAATATTGTAGAAATGACTCTATGTCAGGATAGACATTTGGATGTTCTACTGATGTTTTTCTTCCTCGCTCTCTTCTCTGTTTTTTTGTGGTCTCTGTTGTCTTGTTGCTTTGCTTCCCTCCTTCCTCCCTCTCACCCATCCTAGTTTCTGTAGCCGGAGGTAAAATGTTAATGACGGTAATGACAAGGCTGCTGTGCAAAGAGGGATTGCAAGTCGTTGACTTAGAGGAGTGGATCAAAAGCATTCTGTGCACACTCTGGTGTCTGAGAAGCCCTACGTCTTACATCATGCTGTTTCTTTTACTATGTGCCTCCATAACAAAGTCTTAGAAGAGGCTTGTGTCCTCATACACTACATTTGTCTCAAATATGTCTCATTCTGGAAGTATATTGCTACGGCAATACTGATCTATAAACCACAGTATATTTTGTAGTTTGCACTGTAAACATTAAACATTCCTTAAAGTCCAACTGAAACCACATTTAGTCATTTCCTTTTGCAGTCAAATATAGTGTCAACATGTTTTAAAAAATATGTAGTGTTAGTTTAGTACTATGAAAAGTGAATTTGGGAAATATCAGAAATCAGAAATGCTCCTTTTTCTTGCAGCCAACTGGAGGGGCGTGTCTGTGTTTGATTGACAGCATCTGGCAGGCTGAGTTCCTGTAGGGTTATGAGAGAGAAGTCATGGGAAGACGGTGTTTTGTAAGCAGTGGTTCTGAGGATTACCACACCAGCCTCGAAACAAACCGAAGTGATGTTTGCAGGTAAGTTTATATGATGTTTAATGTGCTGCAACTGACCACCAGCTAACCAGTCTGCAAAATGCAATTTGCAGACTTCACTTGGACTTTCAAGGTTCTGTTCAACCAACAAACATACAAAAATTTTAAAAACAAAAACAGACTTTTACTTGTCTTCTAGTGCTAAAATCCACAGCCCATGTTCTGTTCAAAAACACATTTTAAAATTCAGCAAAAGCTAATATGAGGTTTCATCACTCTAAATTCAATTGATTTGAATTAAATCATTTGAAAAAATCCGTCTTTGTGTTTACATGGACAGTGAGTTTCCTTTTTTTCTATTTCCAAGACAAATTTTTCCAAACCTGGGCAAGTAAAACCAGTTTTTATTTTGTAATTTAGGTGAACTGACTCTTTAAATGACCTATAACATTACATAGAAGCATAATTATCTTTACCTTTATCGTCACTTAAAACAAATTTGCATTGATGAGAAATTCATTATTACAATGTTCTGATCACTTTTAGTCCTCAATCTACATGAGATGGCCAAAACAGATGTGACCTCACAAATTGAACTTAATAATAATAATAATAATAATAATAATAATATTAACAACAAATGAATAACCAGTAATTATAGTGTCCAACAGTTTAATCATATTCTGTTTATTCTGTCTCTGGATCACAGATTGCTCTACGTTGCCATGGTTCTTCTTGCATCTATGATGATGATAAACAGAGTAATAAAAAAATAAAATAATTGTGAGGCTTCATCTGAGGAATGTGGACTCGTGTTAACCTTTTGACATGAGTTAATTTCATTCTTATCAATCTCCAAGCCACCTAAATCTTTTATGATACTTGATGCTGCAGACTGACCTACATTGGTGCCGCCGACTCTCCCTGTAGCAGTGGTTGTATGTCTCTCTCTCTCTCTCTCTCTCTCTCTCTCAGTCTCTTTTCCTCAGCTCATTGATATGCCTGATCATCAGAGGCATCGCTGAACTGGCTGATTGTCATTTTCAGCTGCAGTGCCACTGATGCATTTCATTTCCTCCCTGGGCTCTCTGTTGCTGTGATTAAGCACTTGCTGCAGTGACACTTGACAAAGAGGACTTGGATTGATAGCCCCCTGGCTTGTTTCTTCCTCGGAGGGAAGAAGGGAAGGGGGGCATATTTTATAATATTTACATTATTTATCAAATCACTGGGATGGGGTGTATTGTAGTGGTGCTTCAGGAGAAGTTGTTTTCAATATGGGTGATCCTGACTGGCAGCTATTGCTGTTCCTGTAGCTCACCGAGGGGGTGCAGCAGTAAGTCAATGTGAAAGTCAGGTCGTCAGGTGTTGCTTTGTCATTTATAGTCTGAAGGCAAACTCTCAATCTGACTGGATCCTTTCCAGATGAAGCAGAATTTACAGAGATTTCGAGGTCACTTTCTGCAAATAGAACAGCTTGTCTGCACTTAACTTACATTTTTTGATCCTCTTTTGAATACTTGAATATGAAAATATAGGGTGACCTTTCTCTTCTGAAGTCGAATTGGTGACCTTTTCTGGTATTTCCAGTGTTATTATGCACTCTGTGTGACGGCGCCTGAAATACAAGCAGCATTCAACACACACCGCTGGCAACAGCTCCATGTTTTTTTTTGTAAACTCTTCATAGATGGTTTGCCTCCGCGTTAAATTGAATTAGCCTCAGCTGCCCATGCCAGCCTGAACAGAGCAGAGGTGGGCAGTGCATGGGTTTAATTAGGACAAAAATCTGCACTGACTGTGCCTCTGTGTGGCAGAGTTCACAGAAAAAGGATGTGAAATGCCCTGCTGAGCACCAAAGACTGTGTGGGCATTTCATTGCAATTAATACAGCACCATACTCACTATAATGTAATATGTCTTTTTCTATGTGGGTGTTTTTCAACAGATCATGTACAGTACCCCCCTGTTTATGCAACGGTGTATAGATAATAGGCAGCAATAATTACATTCATCTCTGTCACATGGTAGAGGCAATTTACTATCCAGTTACTGTGGTGATGACAAAGAGCTTCATCATCTGTACAGGTGCAACAAAACAGCATATACACATAAAGCAGAGTTGTGTGTGTGTGTGTGTGTGTGTGTGTGTGAATGGTATCAGGTCAGGCAACAGGAGCAGAGAATAAATCACAGAATGTAGAAAAGCAACAAAATGAAAACATTTTGTAAAGTAGGAGAACATGAAGTCCTTAAGTCAGAAAAAGGATAAACATGGATGGCGTTTTTATACCAACGCAGAAAGTCCTTGGTGGCATGAAGAGAGTATGAAGGGTAAGCTGCTGCTGTGGATTCCTTTAAGGCATTTCTGCTGTGTTTTAATTAGTTAATAAACAGATAATAAACACTGAATTATGGAGGGAGAGAAAAGAGGGTGATAACATTTAAAGATGTTGCAACCATATAAATACAAAATAGACACTTTGCACCATATACTACGAAGCTTCCAGACTTGATGATTTTACAAAGAGAATCTTGCAAATTATCTGTTTGTGCAGAATTAAATGGATGAATACTTGGATTTTTTTTATGAATACACTGCACTGGTAAGCCTGCTATGCCTGAACAGAGAAGAGAAATATTTTAACCTTGAATCCCTTGAAGGGTTTAACTCTTTCAGGCTATTACATCTTACTACAAAGGGACCTTGTTGTTTTTTTCCGCCTGTAGGTTTTTAAAGACACCATGTGTAGAATGAAACATATTCTGATTTGGCACTGAGCAGTGTGTGGTTCACCACAACCCTCTATTTATCTGACTTGAGTCCACAGCATAATTAATACATAAAAAAATAACACATAGACTTGTCAAGGAGAGTGTTTTTTCTTTTTTCTACTGCCAAAATCAAAATCATTTAAAAGATCCTATAATCACATGAGATTTCTACACACAGTTGCTTCAAAGCTTCTTTACCTTCTGTCGCCTCATTGGTTCCACAGCATTGTTTACCAATCCTAGGACCAGGCTGAGAAGACATAGAACTTTTCAAACTGGACTTTTAAAACAGAACCCGTAACCTGGCTGACATTGTCACGATCCCTGCGGTCACGACTGTCTGAGTCAAAGAATACATAAATGGTCTTCTGACAAGTGGAAATGTCTCACGGACAAGTGAGTCACACTGTGTCCAGTGTTAAGCTTAATCCAAATCTTCCATGCTCTTTGTTGTATTTATTTAGTAAAGAACATTTCTATGTAAATGCAGGCACATGGAGACAAACAAGACAATGACCTACAATTTCCGTAAGGAAGTCTGTGCAGTAGTTTCTTATACTGCACAGTTAGTTATGAAGAATGCAAGAGAGAGCAACACCAAGGCGGTAGAAGGATACAGGAGGTTATTTGAAAAACCAAATTAAAAACAGGCTTGCTCATCCACCCCAAATACGACATTTTATTACATTTACAGCTTAATATATTCAGCTTAATATCTTCTATATGTGTCACATATGCACATGGTACACTCACAAAAAAGTCTGCAGGTCCGTGAGCTTCTGGACGCTCTGTTCTGGTGTGAGGTGTGCTCCTGGCATGATTGTTGAAACCCTCTGAGAGGAAAGTAATCTCAGTGAATATGAAGCCATGTTGATGAATCATTTCCATCCTATGGTGAGTCCTTTTCTGTCATGGTGCAGTTTTCCACCTCCATCAGACACAGTAACTGAGTGGATACGAGAGCCTGAAAATCCTGTGGCCGTTCCTCCATTCAGCAGATCTGTGTGTAGTTGGACAAATACGTAGGATTCTGGTGTGACGCATGGTAAAAATGATGCAAAATGCTTTGATTGGCAAAGTGCAGTTGATGCACTAGTAAGAAATAAGATTAAGGGGTCATTAAAAAGACTGAATGCAGAACTAATTTGATTCAAGCTGAAGCAATTAACACCAGATATATTTCTATGTATAAAACATATGCTAGCCTGAGGCACATTATTCAGCATTCATTAGTGAAGTCCACTTAAATTGGTTGATGAATGAGCAGCATTATAAACAAGATGTAACTATATTAGCTTGGCAGATTTAAAAATCAATCTATTAATAGTCACACAAATGCAGGAGAAATTATAAATAGGAAATCAACATGGTGTTACCCATCTGCGAAACACATACAACTGCATAAGCACAGACATTAAATGTAACTTAAAAAGTCCAGAAATGCTGCAAATAACAAAACACAGCATAGTAGTTTTAGATGACTTTGTGTCTTTAATGATACCACCAGTGGAGGGCAATAAAGTTGCAAATGCTCAAAACCTACACAGAGTGGCTTTAAAATAAGGGATGCTTGGAACAGATCTGCTACGTGCTAAACTGAAGAACAAAACCAACACCAGCTTGTCTGGATGATTCTGCAAAACCCCAGATAAAGTTAAATGCCAGTGTTTTTAAAATATTTTTTTCTGCAATATCTGCACATGGCAACTATGGTATGGTTAATGGAAGGGAAAGGCACAGTACTTTGTGGATTGGCACTGAACATTTACATGGGGCGTAAATCACGAGGTGTGGAACTGTCCATTATAAACGTAATTCCTAGGGTGACTGGGTGTATAAAACACATGGCAACCGAAATAAAGGCAGAAGGCAGTGAGGTGTTGTATAGCTGACACATGATGTTGAAGGAAATGGTTGAGGTCTAATGACGTCCATATATGGCAATCACGCATGTCAGCGACCCAACGGAGACGGGGCCCAAAGAAGGTGATGAACATTCAGAGTACCCATGAAGGCAGTTGGTGTGTCGGGGCACACATGGCTGATGGAGGGGTAAACGGTCATTGGGGTTTGAATCCAGCAGTGCCACTTAACTGGATGAACTGAGTAATGAGTTCGCTGTTGGGAGGGTTACCGTAGGCTCATGCTAATGCCTAGAAGTTAAAAGCAATTCAGTGAAAATGACAGAGCCTGCAGGCAACACTGGAAGATGTGTGTGTATCAGGTGGATACAGACTCTTTGTGTCACAGCAGCTCTCTCTGTGGTTCCAACAATGAAGCATTTTCTCTACTCAGCCTGTAGAGATGATGCAGAAGGAAGACCTTGAAGAAAATGTTGTGGGTTTGGTTGACGTGTCTTTGTGCGCAGTTTATAGCAAAAGAGGAGCATGAATGAACATTAATTCTTGGCTCACACATCTATACAGTTGACATTTTGTAACATTAAGTGTAATAAACTCAGTCATTTCCGAAAATGTACACCCTGAGAAAATGCCAATAACTCCAGCATAATTCATGTTAAGCATAAAAAGGGCTCATCCATCATGAGTTACATTGTCAGCTCTCGCACTAAGGTGTCATTCCCTGCTATCTCACACTGACTCACAATCACCTGTGTGGGTTTCTGTTTAATTGTTAACATCACTTCTTGTTTGTTATGATGGGCCCACACAAAGCTGTGAGGAAAGCAAGTTCAGAAATGTTATCAAAATCTTTATAATTTCAGACAGAAGTAATGGAGTTTGCTTGATCAACCTTTATCTTACATGCAGTTTTCACAGTGACTGGTGGTCACTAAGCAATTGTATGAGTAGCTTTTAGTGTACATGTACTCATTTTGCATCACATTCATCAAAACACCAAATTATGTTGTTTCCTGTGGAGGAATGGTTTCATATCCTTTAACAGATTTGATCAGAGGGTTCATTTCTCTGACGTTCTGGCCATTGTTTATGCTTATAACAAAGTGTTTCCATTTTCTAGATGCATGGCTCAGTGGGATGTAATGTCAGTCTGTCGGTCCACTGTTTTGCTTCAGACTGAAATATCTCAACAACTATTGGATGGATTGCCATGAACTTTGTGCACAGACATTTATTCAACATAGTGAACATTAGGCTACAAAGGCTCAAAGCAGCAAAAAAATGTAGTGTGATGAAGCTGCTCTGGTGTCTGTCAGTGACCCAAAACTATTAAGACACTTAATGTTGGTATTTTCCATGGTATTCTATTTTCATTTTCGAGTGTGGAGATGGAACAGTGGGAGAGCGGTGAACAGCAGTGATCATTTCTGGAACAAATGGATCCGTTTTCACATGTCAGTAAATCTTTCTAACGTGAAAAGATGCTGTTTCATGGATGTAGCTTTGATTTCAATATGGAGAGATCAAACAGGGAGATTTTTACTGATTTACCGATCAAATTAATCACTTTTTCTTTCAAGGTTCTGTTTTAGTGTTACTTCACCGGTTTCTGTTGCTAATGTACTGATGTGTGTATTTTTTTATTATTTTGTCAAGGAGGTACAACAAAGGGAAAGATATCACAGACAAGGGATTACATAAAATGAAAACGAGAAAAGACTGACAGAGCCAAGGAGGCTAATGAAACAAACCTTAAAAATACAAGGGTGCTAGCTTCAGAAATTAAGTCTATTAGCAACGTTCAGACAAACCAAGAGGACAGAAACACTGCAGAGGCCAATTAGGATTTCTAAATTCACCAAGTTCAATGATACTGAGGGGTGCTCTTAAATCATTCAGAAAGACAGCTGGTAGAGAGCAATGGTCTGTGGGTTATGGCAGATCATTTTTTAAACTTGGATTATTGCTGTGTCAGTGCAAGTGGTCTGATAGCAAATTGGAAGACTGAAAAAGCAAGTAAGACAAGGACTTCCATCACCATCTAGTATTGTTTTTTAAAGTCAAGGGGAGCAGTGGATCTTGTCTCAGTTCATCAACTGTGATTGTTTCAGACTACTTCGGATGATCTTTGACTCATTTCAAAATGATGTAATACCTGCTACACGGAGAAACACCCAGGAGCTCACAAAAGATAACTACAATGAGTAATTCAAAATGTTATGGTGACGACATCTTAAAAAACAAGAGGAGCCCTTACCTAACCTGATTGCGGGATATTCATTCCCTGTTTACATGTATCCTTTTAGTTTTATTTCAATGCTTCTACCAAGTGACAATTACTTGAGCAGTTGCTGTGTGAAGATTCGTGGGCAGACAATGATTGGTGGTGAAAAGGGGTTTTATTTGTTTGGTACAGTTTGCAGTGAAAAGCTGTCGGTTTGGTATGTGTCTCCCTGCCTGGTGCTGCATACAGTGTTTATGCACTTTCCCATCCCTCCATTCCCCATCCCTCTCCCTTTATTATGGTGCACATGGGTGACATAGGCTGCTCTATGCTCCAGCTGCATCTGCTTGTGAGCCCACAGGGAATGCTTGTATGTGTGTGTGCATGTGTGTGCTCTGCCTGTGCACCAGTGCTGCCAGAAAATATGGGTAGAGCACAGGGATTGCAGGGCTCTGCACTTACCTAAGCCATTCACAGGCTCAGCATCACACAGTTGATTCAGCACCTTGCTAATAGCGCACACATTAACTGCAGCACACAGGAGTGCAGAAATGAGAGAGAGACCCTGCGTTTATTGCTTCTCAGTGTGTGTGTGTGTGTGTGTGTGTGTGTGTGTGTGCGCGCGTGTGTGGACGTCTGTGTTGAGCAAATGTGTGCATGGTGCGTCAAGTGTGTGTTTGTGAGAGAAAGAGAAATAGAGGCAGTGAGAGTGAGAGAGAGAGGCAGTGAGAGAGGGAGAGAGAGGGAGAGGGAGAGAGAGAGAGAGAGAGAGAGAGAGAGCGGTTGTGTGTTAGTGAGAGCTCGGAGGAAGGATGGCTGCTCATGTTTGAACTGCCTCAAATGCTCAAAGGAAGAGTCAAGGCAGAAATTCAGCAGAGAAACAGACGTCTCACTGGGGGACACATCTTGTTCATCATTTGTGGGAAAGCAGAAGAGATTTGGCAATGCCTGCTGAAGTGAAAGAGGTAAGTGTGTGGTGGAATGGCTCTATTTGCTCCGTACCCTCCCTCTTTTTTTTGTCTTCTGCAGAGAACTGTAGCCCTCCACAGCTTTGCATTCTGCCTCTGTCATGATGAATGAAGTAGGCATCAATCGCTTCACCTCCTTGCCTCTGACTGCTGTTCGGTGCAGTCTCCTTGTGTGCATGAGGACATGATGCTAACATCTTTATCAAGTGTGTGTGTGTTTGTGTGCACGCGCATGGCTGTGCATGTGTGGAAAAGCATAGGCAAGCTTATAAAGGGGATAATCTTTGATTGCATTATGAAAAGAGGTTGTCCCTCCAGGGGGAAATGCTGCACACACTCTGGTAAGTGTATTGCCATGATGTATCAGAGAGACATTAAATCTGACCATGCAGCATTTAACTATTTGAGGATCAGAGCACAGCCAGGAGTGAAAGGAGGCTCCAAATAGAAACTTTGAGAATGAATATTCATCCTTTTTTCTTTCTGGGCTGTCATTTTCAATCAGTATTAATCAGAATTATGGCTTAGCATGATGTATTGTGTAATGGACAATGGTGTTTGTGCAAGAAGTCTTACATCCGTTAATGCATCTGTCATTTTACTGCCATTTTGATTCAAACTGTACAGTGACACATTCTGTAAATGTACAGTGACCAATATGAACATCACTGATTCAACAGATAGTGGAGGGCAGATGAGTTGTGACAAAGTTGTGACTAATGTCTTCTGACATCAGTGGGCTGATGTCATGTTTTATTATCCTGTGGAAGCATTACTCTTTCAGTCCCACACTCTGAGGAAGACGAACCGCCTGTTAAAACTAATTTATTCTTGAGTTTGATCACTACAAAATGACTTTGCCCCACAGATTCAGTTGCAATCGAGAGTGCCCATTTTTCAAATAATCTGGTCTTTCTGAAGTGGATTTGTGACAAGTTTGAATTATGGCTTGTGCCTGTTGTGCCCTTGAGCTGGACACCAAAATCTGAACTCACTCAGCATTAGATCAGACTCTGTGCCTCCCAAAATAATACCCTGGCTGCAACTGGCCTCAATACTGAGAGTTGACGGGAGCAAGATGCTAATCATGTCATTCTATCTCCTGGATTGCTGCACCTAACATCTATATACCAATACCTTGTTTTGTTTTTTTAAGCTAAGTCAGATTCAGAATCGTCATCTCGACCTATTTGGCTCTGTGAGCATAGTTAGTAATGGTGCAGTGAGTTATTTAAATGAGCTTTGACTCACAGAGGCCTGGCCTTCCCCGGAGCTTGAATCAGACGGGGACAGCACACAGGCCCATGTCCAGCCTATTATCGTCCTCCAAATCCTTAATCAAGCTGTCTGTATAGAGGACAGTAGTACCCAGTCTGTCTTTTAGCCTGGCGTTCATTTTATGCTGCCTAACAATATCCAATCAGCCTCCCCTGTATGTGTTCAAGCCAGGATCGTCTCCCTGCTGCCAATTTCTCCCGTGTGACCCTTTCATCCCCTCGTCTCTCTGACACATTTTGTACATGGATACGAGGGGCTCTTGTGTTTGGTGAGGTGTTTGGAAAGTGAATCAAGCTCTCTCCCTCAACATTCAGGCCGCTGTTCACTGCAGCCTGATTTAATGCAGTGGAGTTGAGTTTCTCAGCACTTGTTCGGTTTAATGCCGCAAGCCTCAGAAAGAAGAGCGTTTGGGGAGATTTAACAGCTTATTTGGTTTTTATGTCAGTACATCATTCGGCATACTGTGTGTGTGCTATTGAGTGATCAGGTGAGATTATATGCATTTGTGTCTTATTTCTTAAACTGAAAACTGATTTAGAGAATGGATAAGAAATTCTATAAAATGGTCAAATGGATAATAAATAATGCAGTGGAATTGATTTTCTCAACAAAAAAACCCTTTGTAATTGTACTGTAATGTTCTGATGGGTTGTTTGAGTTACTGTTTGTAACGGATATTTGTGCAATTCAAATGTTGCAATCAGAAGGCCTTCAAGACTGAAAAAGGTTTATCAGATAATCACATCATTAGAGCAGCAAAGCAAATGTTTTGTGAGCGCACCGAATTTAATGTGAAGTTTGTTAGAAAATCAGCATAAAATGTTTACAGTCAAATACTGCCTCCAGTCCTTTCTCAGACCAAGATGCTGAATAATTAATCCACTCTGGTTAATGAAGCCCATTTTGTTAAAAAGAAAAGAAAATGAAAGCTCTGCTTGAAATAAACAAGTGGAAATTACAGAAATATACAAATGTTTTACCAGAGCTGCAGATGGGTTATTGAGTTATTGATTATCTAGTGTCAGTAGTGGTAAATCAGTCCTCACAGGAAATAACCAAATACCTTAAATGACAATAAGTGACTGCTCAAATTCAATCCCATGACAATACAGCTGTATTTTGTCAGGGGGCCCTTTTCATACACGCTTATATACCACAACAGGGAAAGTCAACATCTGTAAAGGTATATATATATATATATATATATATATGAAATGTCCAGTTTTAGCAAATTAGTGAAATATATAACCAATAATTTCAATGGTTATTTAGGCCAATACAGATAAAGATAACAATACAGATATTGTTTGATCTCATGTATGATTTCCACCAAGGGAGCTGACCTACTAAACTGTAACTGAGACACCCGGTGCAGATGCATACGTCTGAAAACCACTGCTTTACCCAGTCCTGATTTATTACCGAACACTGTGGCTGTTTATGTTTACTTTTTGTTACTTCTTTTTTTTTTACACAGCCGTCTGATCTATGAAAGCCTCCCTGTAAGATGTTGCCTGTCAGTCTCTGCACATTTCAAAAGAAGTATATCTGCTCCCTGAAGTCATTATAAAGATTTTGACAAGTGCATGCAAAGTTGGACTACAACTTTATCTATTTAAAATTGGCTAGTAGCAAATTTAAACATGAATTAAGCCTGTAAGTTCAGGAATTGCTTATTATGGCTAAAATAAATGAAAGAACTCCAGCATGTCCACATGTAATTAATAACCAATCATGCATACATACATCAAATGATTCTTGACAACTTGTTGTACCAATAACATACGTACAGAAATAAGCTAATTGATAACTTGTGCATTATAGTCTGCACACAAAGACATGACACCGGAGAAACTCTACAACCACTTAATTAAATAAGTGGTAAATGGCACCTGTCATCCTTTATTATATCTCTGCTGTCTTTCTGTCTACGCATGATCACTGGCCAAACTGCTTTGCACTAACTACAGTATTGTTTTCCTATGGACAGATTGCCAAGTTAGATTACAGCTCACCAAAAAACTTAAACAAAGAGAAAATGTCTCAGATTTTCCTGACATATATTAGTCTCATTTCAAAATAAGTGTGGATGTTGGCAATTTTTAGCATGAATTCAACTTTGCATCTATCAAATTATACAAATTATATGATAATGGAGTGGAAATGAGTTTGAGCTCCCAACGCTGACTCTGCTCTCAACCCAGCAGCTCCCTTATCATGTGAAAACAGCCTTAATGACATGGTGTGCTATCATGGTGCTGTCTACCCCTTAATCATTTCTCTATTTGTCTATAATGTAAACATAATGTACATAATACACACATGTGATGCTAACATACTCAGTGACATTGCCTTACTCATTTCTGTCTCTGTGGTTTAGGAGCAGAGTTCAGAGGGGCCTCCTCAACTATCTTTATCCCAGGAGGCTAAAGAGGTGACATTGGATAACCCATCCACCAATGACGAACTGGACACACCCACCTCCATTGCCTCTATGATGACATCAACCAATGAGAGCTCCACGGAGACTGACACCCCGCAGCAGACGGACAATGAGGTTTATGACTTTATGTTTGGTTTTTAAAAGTCCACTGGGCCATAAAAGGTTTCTTTTTTTTCTTCCTAAAAGCTTTTCTAAATGATAATATATATATATATATTTCTTTTTTATATTACAAATATATAGCTAAATTTGCCATTTTTAATTTAAAAAATGTGTTTTTTTAATGCTGTGATTAAATGTGTCCTAGGATTGACAAAACAGGAAAAGTGAGGAGTTACATAATAAGAGCGAGTAAAAGGCACATGGGAAAGGACAGTTTTTTTATTGATATGTTTTACATCTCATTTGATGGCAGAGAATAAATAAAATAATTTTATGTTTTTTAAAATCAAATTTAATATTTGTTTTATCCATTAAGTTATACTTGAATCGTCAGCCTAAGAGAACCATTTGTCACTTCTGTGACTTCATAGCTCCTTTTGAAACTTCCTCTGTTAATTACCAACTTTTTATCTTAACTCTTTTATCCATTATCACCAAAATGTGTTTTTAGTAAAATAAACAATATGTATCTAAAAGGACATTTTTAGGAGTTTCAGTTACACTGATAGGCTGAGCAAGAATTTGGGGCAATGATATCATGAAATTGAATGCAATTAGGTTCTATTTCATTGAGTTGCTACATATTTACATTATTTTGTGCTTTGTGTCTTAAAATAGCAGATTTAAATATAAAAATCAATTTACTAAACCATACAATTACATTTTCTGCAATTTACTCTGCTTCTACCAGTGGCTGGACCTCAAGTTGTTTCATCAGAGTCCAATCTAAACTCATTTTCAACAAGGGGAATTCATTATTCTTTGGCACGAAATAATAATTCATTATTTACTGGTGGCTCAGAAAGCCAGGGAAGTGCTGAAATGATGATGATAGATCATCACTATGAGAAATGAGCTGGAATGGGCTGTACAGTTTAAATAAGAGATAAACACACACTGTAGGTAACAAAAACATGTTTGGTCTATTCCAAGTAAATTAAGACCAAATAGTTCCTGCTCTGATTGTAAACACACCAATTTGTTCAAGGAGAGGAAACCTGAGACCTTTCGGACAAATGGGATTTTAAAGACTAACACAGATTCTGATTAGATTTTGTAGAGGTAATAGTTGCGTTGCATCAATCCTTGCAGGAGTCCAAGGCCGTGGAACAAGAGGGTGAACAGGCTCGCAGTGAGACCCAAAAACCTTCAGAAACACAACAGGAGAACTTCCAGACATCAGATACACCTGATCTCACACAGATTCCAGAGGTTCAAGATAACACTCCTACTGAGCAACCGATTCCTGAAGCAAACATCGAACCCTCTGAGTCTGTTACACTGACCCCAACAACCAGCACCACTACCACAGCACCCCCACATCCTGAGTTGGTACCACAGTCTGGGGAACCTCAGCCAGTGAACCTAGACAGACTGAGCAGAGTGTATACCCTCCCTGACAGCTACAGAGGCATCGGGGGTGACTTACGTGCAGGGTATGGAAGCCTGTCCCGCTCCACCCTCCATAGCTACTGGCCCGCCAAGAACTTCCAGCCCGGGGCTCACTACACCTTACCCTTCCTCAGAGACAGCTATGCTCCCGCAGGCCTCAGCAGCCAGACAGAGGAGGACGGCCTCAGCAAACGGGGAGAAAACCCCTTGGACATGAAGACTGACCTCCCAGCTGCCAGTTACCCAACACTGGGGGGAATCCACCAGTTCAGGCCAATTACCACCATGGAGCTCCTCAGGGAGCCCTCCAGAACCAGGTAAGAGGACTGGACATTAGATAAAACGTTATTGCTCCCAAAGGGGAGACTGTAAATGGGTTTCAAGGGCTCTTGAGGTTTCCATGGTACCTAGATGTAGGGTCAAATACAGATCAGTCCCTATACTTCTTGGGAAAGTGAATCTGTAACATTTAGGTGTTGCTTTATCACTCAGACACTAAATCTCCATGCCAAATGATGATTGCGCAAATCTCGTCCTCAGTAGCAGGTTTGGGTGGATGGAGTCCGTTTTTTTTAAGGTCAAACTTTGATCCCATTAAATATTTTCTAGTCTTAAAGCAGACATGGAAGGTAAATGATGCTCGTTCTGTGTCACTGAAATATCAATATGGTCCCTGATAATGAGAACACCTTTAGCAAAGGCTACTGCACAACCACTAGAAAGGCAATTCACCGTTGACATTAATTGCAAGAATAAACTAGCAGCACAACAGTTTAACAGGAAAGCAGTTACAACACATATTGTATGTGAGGTAAATGTAACCAAATGCCTTGACACCAAGATAATTCAGCTCTCTGGTGGACCTGGTTTTCAACAGTTGACTGGATTTCATAAATGTAATTCCACCACTTAATTTGACACAAAAGAACATTATTATATGCTGTTTACAGCTTTGAATGACAAGATAAATAATCTATGAAAAACCAAGATGCAAAAACATTTAAATATCAATGTTTTTCCTTGCGTGGTCCCAAATTTGCCTAATAATCCAAATGAATTGCCATTTTGTTTTAAAATCTGAGATGAGGACAGAGATGCAGAGGTCTGGCACCATGCTAATCACAAATGAAACAAAACAAGTGAAAAAAAAAAAGCAAAGCAAAGAAACGAGTGTGTGTGTGCATTGCTATTTACTGCCACTTTAACAAACACATCAAAACAGCATGCAAATCAACACTCTAATCTTATCACAAAAGACCTGCTGTGATAATAATATATATTAAACTCTGAAGCTGCACAGACAGCCAGTTGTCGTCTCTGTCCTGTTCCTGTAAGTCAGCCTGGACAATAGAAAGACAGATGGACAGCAGTTAAGTAGCAGCTGGTATCAATCAGGAATGGCAGCCTGCTGCAAAGTCGATAAATAAGGAGGTTTCACCTGTTATTGCCTGCCAGAAGCTTTTCCTTAGCCCTTATAAAGTGACAGAGGTGTTTACAAAAGATACAAGCAACTCACTTATGCTATTAAACTCACTGAGGCCCAGTCTATTAGACCCAGAAATCCATTTCAACCTGTTGAATACAAAAGGAATAGTGACATTTTGGGAAATACACTTATTAACTTTCTTGCTGATAATTAGATGAGAAGATCAATACCACTCTCATATCTGTCTATTAAATATAGGGCCACAGCCAGGAGACAGTTAGCATAGCTTAGCATTAAGACTGGAAGTGGAGGGAAACAGCTAGCCTGGCTCTGTCCAAAGGTAACAGCCTTTTTGTCACTGTGAGGAGACTGCAGGATGTCACTGTCCTGCCAAGGCAGCATATAACCTCCCATAGAGACAACATTTTGTTTTTACACTTCAGTTACAGAATGAACAAACAATATATAACATGTTAATATGTGAGCTTTAGACATGCTGGTAGGTGGGGATTTTCAACGATTGAATTGACCTAGCCAAGTTTCCAGTCCCAGCTAATCGGCTGCTGGCTTTAGATTCATATTTAGTGTACAAAGAGTAGTATCGATGTTCTTTTCTATCTGTCAGTGAATTAGAGTATTCCCCAAAATGTTGATTAACACTTGTAAAATGATCCCACCATGCATGCATAACTTTCTGTGTTTCTTCAGAGGTGGCTACGATGACGCTTTCATGGCCCAGCTGGAGGGGAACCTGAATCCTTTCTTCCAGGCCATGTGCCGAGCACAGACCCTGCAGTTCCCCCACAAACGCAGCAGCATGGTCAGCCTGGACAGCATCCGCAGAGACCCGCGCTGGAGAGACCCCAACCTGCATGAGGTGATCTCGATGCTCAGCCACCCAATGGACCCAGTCAAGTCCAATGCTGCCGCCTATTTGCAGCACCTGTGTTATGAGAACGACCGCATCAAGCAGGAGGTACGCCAGCTGAACGGGGTGCCGATCTTGGTGGAATTATTGGACCACCCTAAAGCTGAGGTCCACCGCAAGGCCTGTGGTGCTTTGCGCAACATATCCTACGGAAAAGACCACAGTAACAAAATGGCCGTCAAGAACTGTGATGGCATCCAAGCTTTAGTCAGACTACTGAGGAAGTCTAGCAGCATGGAAGTCAAAGAGTTAGTCACAGGTACAGCCCAATCCCTGGGGTCCTCCTCAAGCCATAAACTGCAACCCTTCATTTGATTAATATAGCATTTGTATTCTATCCTCTGCAGGCACTCTGTGGAACCTCTCCTCATATGAGCCGTTGAAGATGATGGTCATCAACAATGGGCTTCAAACACTGACTGATGAGATCATCATCCCACACTCAGGGTGGAGGAGAGACTCAACCGACCCCTCCAAACTGCTGAGCGCTGAGTGGACCACAGTCTTCAAGAACACCTCTGGATGTCTGAGGTAACCTTGGCTGCTGTCAAGGAACAAACAACAACAGCTACAAAAAGCTGTCTTGTGATGGAGCGACTTCTTGCAGCTTTGCTAACAAAGGTGTTTCTGCAGAAACGTCAGCTCAGATGGGGCAGAGGCCCGACAGAGGTTGAGGGAGTGTGAGGGGTTGGTGGACGCGCTCCTTCATGCCCTTCAGTCAGCTGTTGTCAACAAGGACACTGACAATAAGGTCAGTCAAGTCACAAATTCAATCCACAATGTATTTTTCCTGAACCTTTTATTATCTATTAAATCCAATAGATGTAGAATTTTGATTATGGCATCCTTCAAAATCCAATAGCATAAGTTTTTTTGTTTATAGAAAAAAAGAAATCAATCTTGGTGAAAATGATTTGTGTTGCTCCTAGCCTGTTCATTTCAGTGGTTCTGGATATGTGGGCTGGGAGGGGGAGAATACTATAATGGCTTTAAGGCAGGAAATATTGTTTTGGTTTGCATTAGTGAAGAGTAGTAATTTCACAGGTTTTTATAAGTTTTACATTCTTCACGGATTTAGCATCTAAAAAATAATAATAGAATGTATACTATTGCATTTGATTCAGACATTTAATGCAAGTCACCAAAGTAATCAAAGTGTGGATAATGTTCACAAAAGTCTGTGACATTTCCTCAGAATAAAAATTCTGATAGGAAAAATCATCTATACATTCTATTCCCGTATGACTACTACTGCTGTACAGCACCTCTGATTGAAATCTTTTGTCATTGTCGTCTATTTAGTCAGTTGAGAACTGTGTCTGCATCCTGCGAAACCTATCCTACCATGTTCACAAGGAAATACCAGGAATGGAGCGATTTCAGGAGCCCCATGCCAATCATCTGATGAGGTCAGTGGGGCACCAGAAAAAGAAGAATGAGCCCGAGTGTTTCGGAGGGAAACGACCGAAAGGTTGGTAGGCCATCATATGTGATGACATCAAAATAATCAATTCTGATTTTCATTATTTTCAGAGTGGGTTGCTCTTATTGAAAACACAAATATTCATCTTGTCATTGTCATTCATGTTTGTAAAATAACTAATTTCATTTCTCAGGTTGATTAATTTTCTCACTGACAAATCAATACCTATGTGTGGGGACATCTACAGTATCTGTGTTTCATGAGATACAGAAGACACCTGTAACAATAAACACTTCCTTCTTCTGCTCTTCCCATTAAACTACACTTTTCCTGTTTTCAATAGGGTCTATTTTCTTAATTTACACTTAACAGAATAATCTACTTGTCTCTCTGTAAACCAACAATTTTTTCCCGTTAATGTTAATTTACTTTCTGCGTGTTACAGCGTTGACCATGGGTTTCACATTTCTTGCCCCATTTAATACCAATGAGAGCCTGAATACGTATATTATCATTTATAATACTTAAGTGCCAGGTTCCAAAATTGAAAAATGTTGTTTATACTTGTGACTTTTACACCATGCAACTGATGTAACAAGTAAACAAGTGTGAAAGAACTGTGAAAAACATTTGTCAGTGATGCATAACCCATATGAGTTTGAATTACAGCTGACATACAGTAATTAATAGGCTGCAGCAGTTTGTTCTGCAGGGAACAACTTAAAGGAGAAACAAAAGGTTGGGAGTTAATTGTGATTTAAAGTTTTCACCAAGGCTAAAATTTTTGCTAATGCACAAAATTGACAAATACCTGTTTGACATGAACCTGATACTGTCAGCTCCCCAGTGTCTCACCACATAAAGGAGCGCTGTGCTTTCTACTGCTATGTCCTTTTCCAGCCCAATCTAATCTTTGGCGTCGTTCTTTCTTCTCTTCCCTTCGAAACGTATACCTCAGAGGAGTGGTTCAATCAAGGTCAGTCTGCTTGCTGCTCCTGAATATTTTCATGGAAGACATTCTGATTCGATATCTCATTTGCTGACATTACCTGTCTGTGTACTGATATAATGACAACTGGTGTTTGTGTGCATGTATGTATCTGTGATGTACAGGTTGGAAAAATGGATTTATGGACAGAAAATACGGTACATTGGATTTACCAAAACGCACAGAACAAATGAAAGGTTTATATTTCAAAAGTGTAATATCAGCTCACATAAAACATTACATTTTAAATTCAACAACACACTGATTGCAATGTGACTTACATTTGGAAATACCAGGCTACTAGGCTATACTTAGGCTTATTACTAATAGATTAAAGGTAGATGCATTATGAAGAGCTTCCATCATATATCATCATACAGCACTATAATCAAGCTTCAGTAAATGCTTTCTGTGTTATTTTATTTGCTTTGTATGCATGATATTGGCATGGCCTGAAAGAGAATTCATTTAAATGCAAAGCCACACATCTATGGAGTGAATTTAGTCTCAGTATGATTGGTAAATATGTATTACATGATTTGTAACTGAAAAACAAGATTTGTACACAAAAAAAAGACTTGTAATTGGAAAAAAAAGATTCATAACTGAAAAACAACGATTTGAAAATATTTTACTTACAGACTTTTAACTTCAACTTCTCAGATCGGATCCTTTTTGCTTTCAAAAAGTTTCCTCCACTTACAAATGTCTTGTATTACACACAAGCTCCACAGATTCATGAATGCATGCTACATTTAAGTGCTGGTGGAAAACTGGGACATCTGGGTTTTCGTTGTATTTGTGGGAAGTGGGAAAGACA
This sequence comes from Nannoperca australis, assembly GCA_036023655.1. Classification (NCBI taxonomy): domain Eukaryota; kingdom Metazoa; phylum Chordata; class Actinopteri; order Centrarchiformes; family Percichthyidae; genus Nannoperca; species Nannoperca australis. Next base: position 45,145 of record JAVQJD010086798.1, read on the forward strand.
TTTTTCTAAATAGACAGAATAGCTTGTCGCCACTCAATTAGAGCACATACATTTAAAAACCACAGACTCTATGCAATAATCTATAAATGTAAATATATGGTTTAAATAAGCTACAGCTAGGCTACTCCTGCTGGGAATGTAATACACATTTACACCTGCGCCTGCACCACTTGAGGAGAGTTTCTTTACTAAATCAAAATGACCCCCATGAAAGACTGATAACATTTTTATCTGTCAAAATCTAGAGGAGGAACATTTCCTCCGGCAGGCACTGGAATTTGCTCAAGATGGTGCTTGACTCATGGACACTGACGTATCTTTCGTACTCCTAAACTACCTTTACTTTTGTATAGACTTATGGCTGTTTTTGGCCATGAATGCATTCTGAAAATAGAAACGGTGGAGAAAAAAAGTCACAATAGCACTGTAGGACATGAGGATCTGGCTGCTGTTAGAAGAAACAGAGATCAGAACTAAGCCTAATGCCTCCCACACTCCAGCCAGTGAATGCAAATCAGAGTGACAAGCATGTTACGGTCCCGGGTCAGCTTTATACTACTTGTCAACCTTCTAGCAGCCTCCACTGGCTCAGTACAAAAAGCCTCTGCAGGAGTCTAACAGAGTTGTAATTTCCTTGCAAAGAGTTTTTCTGACCTGACCTAAGCTAACCTAAATATTGTGGAACAATGTTAAAGTATTAACATTTTATACAATCTGTTATGGTGACTTAAAGCTAATTATCAATGACACTGATTTACTCCATCATTTAAGTCTTTAAGCCACTAATGGTCAGACGGGCACTTTTCCTCTGCACTTTTCATCCCTGATTTTCTCTGCCTTTCTGTTAAAGGGTTGCAGCTGTTGTATCAGCCAGAGGTGGTGAGGCTCTACCTCTCTCTTCTCACCTGCAGTCACAACCACAACACTCTGGAGGCGGCCGCAGGGGCACTGCAGAACCTCGCTGCGGGGCACTGGGCTGTAAGTGGATGGAAAAGTTTTCACACTCATGAATTTACACAGGGGTTGTGATTTTAGTGTGAATCCCGAACATCAAAATGGTCTTTATAAGGCTGAAAATTCAAGCATTAAACTTGAAATTGATGTGGTTATCAAGTGACACTTTGTTGGCCCACTGTGCTGATGTTTATTCATAGTAGATGCTGCTCTCGTACTGCCCTCAAACATTGTCCATGGAGCAGATCCAGGATTTGTCTCTAAATTCAATCATCACTATCTTTCTCTGCTGTTCAGCTTAAGGACTTAAAAATAGAGCGGGACCATAAATAAATAACATATATCATTTCAATTTGAGGCTGGATTTAACCTTTTCAGTAAGTCAGTCTGCACTGTGCAGGGTCAAACAAGACAACTTCGTCAGGCCCTTACATAAGGGACTCCATGCCCAAAGCTTTTTTTTCTTGGCTGATTGTGTTGTGTTTCTGGGGATGCCTGAATGTTCAAGTGTGCAGAAGGTGGGAGATGTAGGGTTGGTCATTATGAATCCAAACTGCACTCTCTGGATTTACTTTGTCACCAGCCTGCATGATCAAAAAATACTTTTGCTGCCATGTGGATCCTTAGGCCTGTCAAATAACGTGCTTGGCCAAGATATACTCTGCCATGAATGTCACTATAATTTAAGATCAATGCTGAGACTGTGCTCAGATTAAAAGAGTTTTAAAATCCTTCAATTTTGAAATCGAGTTGCATCATACTCAAGAGAGCAGTTGAGAGAGTAGAACTTCTTCTAGTTCTTATAGTATAGTTGGCAATTTATTGTTATAGTGTACTCATGAGTGTTTTTGTAAAAGTGGAGAAATTAGTAAGTAGTTAAGATATGAAGGGTGGCCCCAAAAGCTAAATCTCACAGATACTCCCAAAGGCTGAGATCACTCACCTGTTATATATTTTGTGTTTGCTTGTAGTGGTCGAGCTACATCCGGGCCACAGTGAGAAAAGAGAAAGGGCTGCCTATTCTGGTGGAGCTGCTGCGCTCAGATGTGGACAAAGTGGTGCGAGCTGTAGCTATTGCTCTTCGCAACCTGGCGATGGACAGAAGGAATAAAGACCTAATAGGTACAGGCTTGTAACTCTCCTCTCGGTGTACATGGCTCTGCACACTGCAGACTCACACTAAAATTGCTATGGTGTCTCTCTGTCACTACAGGGAACTATGCTTTGAGGGACCTCGTCGGTAATCTGCCATGTGGGCAGCAGCACCCAGCAAAGAATCTTGAGGGAGATACAGTGGTGTCGATTCTGAACACTATCCATGAGATCATCACAGATAGCCCAGAGAACGCCCGAGCGCTCATACAGGGTCATGCCGTGCAGAAACTGGTGGCCATCAATAAGTCAAGGTACTTAAATGTCTTTCAGCTAAATTGTTAACTGATACCTTTACAGAAATTTCTACTACTGCATTCCAAACTAAAATCCAAAGTAAAAGGATCACATATTGTCCTTTTTTCAAAATAAGATGGGAAAAAGACTGAGGGAACTACATTGGTATATAGTATTTGTTGCTGCAACTGCTTAATATGCATGAATACTTCTGCCACAGCCTCTATGCAATAGCTCATGATATTTATAAGAGCTTCATATCCCAGGGCGATCAGAAATTGATTTTAATCATCTGGACAGTATTGCCTCAGAGCTGTCCTCTGTCGTTTACCACAATGTCTAATGATTTGTTGTCAGCCAATCAGCACGGGAGACCAAGGCAGCTTCGCATGTGCTCCAGACAATATGGTCCTACAAGGACCTGAGAAACACTCTGAACAAGGCAGGTTGGAACAAGAGCCACTTCAAGGTATTTGTTCCTGCCCATTTAAAACTCCAAGAACATAGACAGGGATATATAGATTTATGTTTATAGTCTCCTGTTGCATCCAAAACATGAAGGAAAATAAGAGATGTGTTACTCTAATGTATATCACAGCAATGTCCTTTTTTAAAAACAATTTTGAACAACAGGAAAGCTTAACATTTTGGTTGTCATCTGGTAACTTAATCCCTTTTGCCCTTAAAAGCCAACAACTACTGGAGTGACAAAAAAATCAAAGAGCGGAAAGCAAGGCAGCGATGACATCACCTTGCCACTCATGGACAAAACTCAAGGTCAGCAAATCGTTGCATGCATTCCATCAGCAAAAGGTTATTAAACCGTCATCTAAATGAGAAAAGTGTCCTCTAGCTCAGTGAACAAAAAGAAATACAGAAACCACACAGTAGTTCTTGTCATGTCAGGGACAAAGAAATGGGCATTTGCAGTCCCTGACCATATTCTTCTGAACCATAGCCTTAAACCAATGATGTGCTGCCAAGGTTATCAGTGCACAGACTTGGCTTATTAGCCTGAACAGTATCTCCCAGAGGCAGGGCAGGCTCACGCATCACCAGTCACATTTCATTTGAACGTTATTCCAAAAGGGCACCCAGTTTCCCACGTCAAGAGCGACCTCTGGCTTCCCACTAAAACAGGGATTTTCTCTTAAGGCTTCCTTATGAATTATGAACGTAACTTAAACACCCTTTGAAATATGAATTTTGGAGAAATAGGTATAAACTACTTGCAATGAATTATTCCCCTGCATTTCTCTGTCTGATGTTTGAATAGATGTGCCCTTTTGGAAATTAGTTTAACTTAAAAGGGCAATAGGTGCACACCCTATGTATGCATCTGGTCAGACGTGCAGTATACACTCTCAAAACAAGTGGTTTTATATCAAACATCTTCAAGTTCTATATGGCACGCCAAAACAATTCAATATAGAACCACCAAATAAATTAATACATTTAAATTAAACATGCTCATCAATTTTGATAATTGATTAATTGTTGTTGATCTGTTCTTTTTCTCTCTTCCTGTATTTCCAAGAATCACCAATGCTACATCTTTGCCTTATTGTGTAATGTTAATATGATTATGATTTCCCCTAGCAGATGTATATTCCACCTTAGAGCCAAGTGATAGAGTTGGAGATGGAAAAGGGCCTGTCGTGGAAAGAGACACTCTCCAGGTAATCTGCCATTTGAATGCACTGAATGCATCCAGAAAAATATTACGTGCACAAAGACATTTGTTTTGCATACAGCCTCATTTAATTAAAACTAGACTTTTTGACTTGACTTCATTACCTATCCCTGGTATGGGGGATGCAGATAAGGTAATAGTTTTGTTTTGTTTATAAGGATTACTGTTTCGTGACTTGTGTTTGTAACTGTCAGTGTTTTTCATGCTAATTGTCTAAGACCGGCTGTTTGCATCTTTCTTGACCTAGGCGATAAGTGAGAGAAAACACTTCATCAGAGCTGGCAGGCCTGCAGTGGGCCTCATGGATAACAAACCTCCACCACTGGACTCCTGGGTGTAAACATGAAAACACGGCCAGTCAACCTGGTTAAATCCTGTAGAGACACTTTCCATCAGTGAAATACGGATTTGTGCCATTTGATCATTCTTGTATAAACAGAGAAACACATACAATTAAAAGTAATTTCCTTTGTTTATGGGAAGTAATGTGCCAAACATTTACATGTATCTGTTATGAAGGTTACTTGGAAATAGATTTGATGGATTTTGTCATTTAGGATGATATACTGTACATCTGAAATGGTGACGTCATGATGGATTATGTACGACATCTAAATATGCAAACTGTGGTGAATCATGACTCCAAAGAATATATGACATGTACAATTAGAATTTTACTGCTACATAAGTATGAGATCATTTATAATACTTCTAGTTTGGCAAGCTATTAAGGCCTTAAGTGACGTGGATCTGTTGTTGTCCATCCCCATGGGTTCTGGGCTAAAGAAGATTGTGATATTAAAAAAATTATAATATTTTTGATCAGTGTTCGACATAATTAGGATTAGGGCTATTGTCAGCCTAGTCATCAAAAATATCCAAATTTTTGGGAATTCAATTTATTCTAGACAAACCTGCCATCAGACTAGACTGTGCGGCCATTAGCAAACCATTTGTTTGATGGTAGGGAAAAATGGATTGTAAATGTGTAACAAAGGACTGTTAATATTCTAAATGAAGGTATTTATATTGTAATATTTATTGTAATACCCATGTTATTAATTAAAAGTCATTAATGTGTATAAGCTAATACTGGTAAGTGATCCTACATTCAAAACAACTCTGCTTTGCAGTGGTCCTTTTTGCATTGCGATGTTGAATGAAAAATGGAAATAAATGATATGCATAATTTCTCATTTTTATTCTCTTTTTGTATTACAGACTGAAGTTTAGGCCCTCTTCCATTTTATCAGTGGTTACCTGTTACAGCCCCCACTGGTCAGTTAAACAACACCCCTTTTATGTGCCCTGAACAGGCTTGAAATAATAGATAGATAGAAAATGAAGTTCAGCTGAGTGATTTGTGGATATTCCTCTCTCAAATGTCTCTACGTCATGGTTGAACTGAAAATGTTAAGCATTCGTGTTGTTGTCTGATGTACATGTGTCCACAGCCTGAGCTAATTTCCACCACAAGTCACATTATACAGTGTACACACAGGGTACAAAATGATAAACACCTCCTGTATAAAGACTTAGAGGCTTAATCACAATTACAAACACAACTACAAAGGTGGGTCATGCCAGTTAGCAGCATTTGTCAGCTGCAGAAGCTTTCTGGCACTCAGTACAATGATATGCAAGTTTTCAAACAACCTGACAGAGCTCCAGAGATGCCAAACCGGTGCCAAAAAACACTGACAAATTAAATCTTTCAAGGAGAACAGTCTGGAGAACACAGCAGCAAGCTGAAACTAATAAACAGGTAAGTATGTTGGACATCAATTGTACAGTAAGAAAGATTAAACAAATATGTAGTTATTTTGCATGCAACCCACTGTTATTTGACCTAACCCATTATCTTCCATAGAATAGCATTGCACACTACACATTAAAGACATCCAATGGAGTATTTGTTTATATTTACATTTTCTCCCCAAAGGTCATTTGGTGTCTATTTAAGACCAAATAAATATGTTAAGTGAAATTTTCCAACTCGTGTACACCCACACAAACTGTTAACTGTCACATGACCCCTTATCTGCAGTATAGCCAAGAGTGATTATGAACTTGTGAACTGTTATGATGCACACTGCCACTGAGAAGGATAAAACGTGTTGGCATTAGTCATGTTTCCTACTGTAGGCTACAGAGCTCATTTACATGAGTGGTATCTTTTAGATACATGAGTGCACTGTAGATTCATTATATGTATATATCTCATATATATTGATGAAGGAAGTGCTTTGGCTTTAATGTCTTATGTCATAGTGGGGTTTGTCTTAAGTGACAATCTAAAATGATGTATTTTTAAATTTAATATTCATTACGTTTTATTTGTTGTTGTCATTTGTTTGTTCAAGTGGATGCATGCTGAAGTGATGACAAGGATTGCATAATGTGAGCTGTCATACCGGCACTATTAGAAAACAAAACTAGTACTTAGCTAAAAGCATATGCATATATCACATCATCGTCTTCACCACCTAATGAACATTTTTAACTTAATTTAAGATAAGGAAGCAGAGGTACAGACATTGAGTCTACACTGGCCTCTTGTGGAGATTGCATAAAGAAAACATACATTTCCTGCATTAGGCAGGACCTTCCTTATCTATAAATTTAGCAGTATTCTTTAAATATAAAGTATCATGGTTACATATTTAGATTACAGCATAGTGCAGCAGTTTATAAATCAACTGTCAAGTCAATCTAAAGTCACTGTAAGGCACACAGCAGTTAATCAATAAAGCATACATCAAAATGAGACAGAATATCAGTGGAAATTATGGCCAGTCATAAGTTCCTGGCCGGGAGAGAGAGAGGAGGGCCGAGCAGGACTTTAGTGACATCTCCAAACATGTCAGCACAGCACATTGGACAGCACAGCCCTGCCCTCAGAACCAAACCACAAGATCAACAAGGGCAAAGCTGTTTTCTCTTTGCCCCCAACGGAAACCTGTTGTCCTTTACAGAAGGTGAGTCCTTCCTCGAAAGGTTAAACAGTTAGCAGGTATCGTCTCCAAAGGATCCATCACATCTTCTCATCTGATGCTCGATCTTTGGATTTAAACCTTTCCTCCACTCAGCCATGACCGTCTTCTCCAACCTTGGGTTTATCTGCTCTTTGATTGTCCTACTTCTGATGTTGACTGGTTTGAGCTTGAGCAGTCCCATCAGGTCTCCTGAGAACCATCACAGGGCATCAGTCGGTAGGGATGTAGGTGATAATCCGCTACTTGATGCACATGACTTTCTGAGCCAGTTTCTGTCCACAATGAACCTCACAGAGCTGAGGCCCCAGCCCAGGCCCCTCGTTGCCCGTGAGGAGCCACCAGAGTACATGCTGGAGCTGTACAGCCGATTTGCCCATGATCGCACTGCTGTGCCCTCAGCCAACATTGTGCGGAGTTTCAAGAATGAAGGTACAAACTTGTTTTTGTTTAGCACCACAAAAATCTTGGAAAATTGATATGTTGTAGAATTTTGTGTTGCATTAAAAAAAACATGTAACTCCCCCCAAAGGATAAGCATTACCGTCACTGGGATCATGTTTGACAGTATAATAATTTAAGGATTTAAAAAAAGAGGACTACTTTATGGAAGTGTTTATTGTTTTAATTGAAACAATGAAGCTCACTTGGACTAAGCTTTGACAATTTATGAGTAAAATGATTCAAACAAACCAAAAACATCTATTATATTAACTGTGAATTTGATTCAAGTGTACAATTTAATATTTAACACAGTTTAACTTGAGGTCTGACCACAGAAGCATACAAAATTAATTGAGACACACTTATTGATATTTTGATTTCAGATTCCTCCCCCTACAGTATAGCGGCCAGGGGTGTAAGGATATATCCCCTGCTGTTCAACATCTCAAAACGCCACAATGAGCACATAACAATAGCTGAGCTTCGCCTCTTCACCCTGGTCTGGAAGGCCCAAAGACCATATGCTGGCATTGACTGCAAGGTGACCATCTACAAAATACATGAGGGCATTGTTTGGACGAAAGAGGTGGGGAAAGAAGGGAGAAGGAGGGATAAAGAGGAGGTGGTGGAGATGAAGGATTTGGAGGAACTGGTGACAAAGCGGATCCATGCCAGAGATAACAGTTGGGTGTCGTTTGACCTGACTCATGTGGTTACACTCTGGCTCAAGTCAGGTTGTGCAACTCACAGACTGGAGGTCCATATTGCAAGTCTGGGGTCAGAGGAGGAAGGGGCCACACAAGAGGTCACAGAGGAGGGCAGGAGGTTGGTTGAGATTGATATCGACAGGAGCTTGGAAGGGAAACACAATGCAGTGGTGATTGTATTCTCAGATGATCAGAACAGAGACCACAAACAGGATAAACAAGAGCTAAACCAGATGATTGAACACGAGAATGACCTTCCTGAAAATATGGGCCGGGGCCAACAAGCTTTCCGGGGACACATTAATCACAACACTGGCCATGCTAACCAGGACGAGCTGAACAAACAGTCTCTCATGCAACTGCAGTCCAACCTTATCTATGACACACCTCCCCGCATCCGTCGCAATGTTAAGAGCGAGACATGTAAGAGGACTCCACTCTTTGTGGATTTTAAAGATATTGGCTGGGATACGTGGATCATCCAGCCTCTGGGCTATGAGGCATATGAGTGCAACGGTGTGTGCAACCCACCTATGACCTCCGAGGTCTCGCCCACCAAGCATGCCATAGTGCAGACACTGCTGAGTGTTAAGAGTCCAGAGAGGGCATCGCGTGCCTGCTGTGTACCCACTAAGTTGGAGCCGATCTCACTCCTTTATCACGACAACGGGGTGATCACATTCAATCACAAGTATGAAGGGATGGTAGTGGCAGAGTGTGGCTGTAGATAGTCTCAAATGTGATGCTATTACATAGAGATAGAGACTATCTACTTTCTCCACAGTATCTAAGATCTCATACAGTGGTGTGTAAAAACACGAGTCTAGACTTAGTAGTAACTTAGACACAAATCTGTACTACATGATGTAAATTTGAAAATTGTATAAAGGTAAATCAGTTATTATTTAATTAGTATAGAATATATAACACTTTCAAAGTAATGCTGGAAATATTTTTAAACAGTCTATAATTATTTGCAGATGTTTGTTTGTATTTCAGATTTATTTTAGTTAACTTTCACAATTTATTGTAAATGTAATGGGCCATATCTCTCGAAATATGGCATCAGTCCCATTTGACAGTCACAGACACAGAAAGAGAAAACGTTCTGATAGCAAATGTCTGAACATCCTGGTAGAAATTTCTCTTCAACCTGTTTCAGGTGAAGTGAGCTCCATGTGATTAGGGGCGAGTTCAAAGGTTAAATACAACATCAGTTACAATAGCAACCCAATGAATAATCTGGAATTTTTTTTTGATATATATATATATATATATATATATAAGTACAAATATATACATGATATATATCATGTACCATGTACCAGTGCAAAGTCTCAAGATACAGAATATACAGATATCAGAACTGAACTGTTAACATCTATATTTTAGAATAGACCACCACATTACAATTCTTTGCATTACTGATAGTATGCTGTATAAAAAGGCTCTTAAATTCAACTCTAATTTATTCATAGTCATATAGTCATAGCCAACAAGCTTTCTAAGTAGGTATACATGCTGCAGATTTGTAAATGGTATCATATGTTTCTGTGCCCTATGGCATGTTGGAACCACTGAACTGATTTTAGGAATGTGACATTTTTCCTTTTATTTGCTTGCCAAACTTGCAGAAAATATTTTTAGGTGGCTTTTGACCAGGAGAGGATTTTTCACAGTGTCTTGTTTGAAAAATGTTCAATTTCTCTTACCTAACAATGCTGTCTACTGCTGTGAAATCATTCTTTACACACCATCATTCATATCTTGTTTTTTGGTTCTCACACCAACATTAATGTTATTATGGGTGTTAAAATAAAACATATGAAAACAAATATATTCATTGAGCAATTTTTGATCTGTTGTATACCCTGTGTCATTGTCAGGTAATCACAGCACTCCCCACCTAACAACCTTAATCCCCATCCCTCTAACGCCACATGCCTGGCGGGCCTCTCTCTGCCCGCTTCCATGCCATAGTGATAACGAGGTGTCAGAGCCTGGAGTCTTGTAGACCGTCACTCAGGATGAGACGCCACTCCAAGTGGCAGCATTTGTGAGAAGGTGGTGTCAGATTCCTGGTCTCCAACGCCAACATGCTCTATTGACAATCCTGCCATCAGGTTGCTTGGTGCCCTCTGAACCCACCCACTTCCTTTTTCTGACACGGGCATGCTGACACTCTTATCAAGCCAACAGTACAAATGGAAAGAATAGACGTCACATCATCACCTAGCTTCTGCTGTTAACAGTTGGAAGCAGATAACAATAATGGAATAACACTGTGGAACTTTCTAACTTAATGGGATCCTCACTCAGCACACAGATTTACATAGGCCAAGTGTGCAGGGCCGAGATATCAGCTGGCAGTGTGCAAATTGATTTCCCAGTATGGAACTCATTAAAAGCTAGAATAAAGCTTCAGTGTGTAGGATATATTTAGTTAAAAACAGCAATATGCAATTACTTATTTATTCATCATGGGTTGTTGCTGTTTTAGTTTAGGCGGGGCACAAAAATGACTGGGGCGATCAGAGGGGGGGACTGAACCTTATGACATTTATTTCGAAAGCTTCTTTTTCATAATGTATCATTTCCTTTACCTCACATCTACATGGTCTGGAAACAACAACACATTTGAGCAAGTTCATGTGATGGCAGCTTTGTTCATCACTCTTTAGCATCAAAGCTGTTGTTTTTCGTGTGAGGCTAACTTTAAATGATAAATAAACACATGAATAACCTCAATGGGAGATATGGAAGAGGGAGCGTGAGAGAGATTTGGACAGGGGACAGTTTTCATTACTGTAATGGCACACTGTATTATAACCACAAGGGGGAGACCTTATATTACAGTAAAAACCATCACACCACAACACAAAAAAGGGTTACAGGGCTGCTTTCTTATACGTGATGATATGTTTTGAGAACACCATGTTGAGGTTCATTTAATTTGAAGACGCCTTGTATATGGTTTGCCACGCATTAAAAAAATTGAGAAGACATTACTAGCATACACCAAGAAAAAATTAAATAGTATTATAACCAACTTATTTCTATGGTGACAACTCTCTGGTGACAAGTATGAGAAAAGATAATTAAATGTTCTAAAGTGGTACTTTATAAGTGATTTGTAATTATGCATAATTATTATCAGTAGGAGTTTATTCCAGAACCCCACGTGTGGGGGTTTTGTTACACAATGTAATACCTCTCTTCTGTCTCTCCTGACTGTCATAGTAATAATTCTATTTATATGGTTATGTATCACTATTGCCAATATACTGTAATTGCATAATCAGTGGAAATTACAGTATACATACCATACT